>BMAO01032797.1:0-43441 GCA_019973975.1 Trichonephila clavata
CATATATATAAAAGGAGAAAAGCGACTCACTCAGACTGACTTACTGACTGACTGACTGACGACTGACTAATCACGAAATCTCTGGAACTATTCAACCTACAGACTTGAAATTTGGTAGACATGTTCCTTTGATAGAGTAGACATCAGCTAAGAAAGATTTTCCGAAATTCGAAAGGCAAGGGGCGTTACGGGGGGTTAAGGGCTTTAATAATACTTTTTCCATGTTTAAACTACTTCATGTACAATCTTGAAATTGAGTAAGCGGATTCCTTTCAGAGAGTAGAGATCCGCTACAAAATGAGTTTGCTGAAAATCGACCCCCAAGTGGCGTTGCAGAGGCTTAGGGGCTTATAGATAAATATTTCCAATTTTAAACTATTTGACGCACTGTCTTTAAATTTGATACATAGATTCCTTTCGTAGAATAATGATCAGTTACAAAACGGGTTTTCTGAAAACAGACTTCTAAGTGGCGTTGCGGGGATTAAGGGGCGTAATAGATAAATATATCCGTTTTTAAAACTACTTCACCTACCTGCTTGAAAATTGGTAGGTAAGTTTCTTTCCTGGAGTAAATATCCGCTACAAAATGGGTTTTGGGAAAATTGACCCCCAAGGGTGTTGCGGGGCGGGGAGTTTAAGGGACGTTTATAAATTCCTATTTTTAAGTTATTAGACGTACAGTCTTGAAACTTAGTAAACAGATTCCTCTCATAGGGTAGAGGTACTCTAAAAATGGGTTTCGTGAAAATTGCCCCCAAGTGGCGTTGAGGGGACTTAATGGGCGTTATAGATAATTATTCCATTTTTAAACTATTAGACGCACAGTCTTTATATTTGATAAAGAGATTTCTTTCATAGAGTAGATATCAACTATAAGAAGGTTTTGTGAAAACAGACCTCTTTAAGTGGCGTTGCAGGGGAATAAGTGGCGTAAGAGATAAATATTTTCGTTTTTAAACTATTTGACCTACCTGCTTGAAAATTGGTAGGAATGTTTCTTTCATGGAGTAAATATCCGCTACAAAACGGGTTTGGAGAAAATTGACCCCCAAGGGGTGTTCCGGGGGGTTAAGGGCAGATATAAATTATTATTTCTTTTTTTAAACTATTAGACTCACATTCTTGAAATTTGGTTAGCAGATTCCTCTCATAGGATAGAAATACACTGCAAAATGTGTTTTGTGAAAATCGATCCCTAGGTGGTGTTGCGGGGGATCAAGGGGCGTTATTGATAATTTTTTTGCATTTTTAATTAATTGGACGCACAGTCTTCAAATTTTGCTAAGCAGATTCCTTTCATAGAGTGCAATTCCTCTATAAAATGTGTTTTGTGAAAACAGACCCAGAAGTGGCGTTGCGGGGGCACAAGTGGCGTTATAGACAATTATCCCCATCTTTAAACTGTTCGACGTACAGTCTTGAAATTTGATAAGCAGATTCCTTTCGTAAAGTAGAGAACCGCAACAAAATAGGTTTCGAGAATATCAACTACCAAGTTTAATTTCGGGAGATTAAGAGGCGTAATCGATAAATATTTCCATTTTTAAACTACTTGATCATCCTGCTTGAAAATTGGTAGGCATGTTCCTTTCATGAAATAGAGTTCCTCTAACAAAGAGTAAAATGAAAATGACCCCTAAAGATGTTTGCGAGGGGTCAAGACGAGTTACAGAAAAAATTCCTGTTTTTAATTGTTAGACCCATATACTTGAAATTTGTTAAGCATATTTCTTTTGTTGAATAGGGATCCACTAAGAATAAATTTTAAGCAAATCAAGAGTTCTTGGGGGTTGCAGGGGGTTACTGGGACGTATTGACAAAAAAAATTACTTTTTTCGAGCTACAAGGACTATAATAATGAAATTTGGTTTGCATTTTTCTTTTGTTCAATTGAAATCCACTAAGAGCGGTAATTTTGGAAAACGGCTCTCAACGGATTTCGGGGATATTTATAAAAAACTTTTGTTTTTTTCTGTTAGATTTAGACTTGAAATTTGGCTTGCATGTTCAATTTACGGAGTAGAGATCCACCGAAAATTGGTTTTGCGGGAATCCACTTGGTTTTTGAGTTACGAAAGAGCAAACATCATTCTATGCTTCCATTTTAGAGATTTTTAGAAAATACAAATTAGATGAGTTCTGCCCTTTTTTTTTTATGAATAGGTGACAGTTACAGGTATAAGTATATTTTTCAATTCAATCGAATTCTTAATGCTAGGACTTAGATATCAATAATTTATACATATATATAAGCAGTAAAAATTTATAAAACATCATGAAATCCCCAGCGAAGCGGGCGGGTAATAGCTAGTACATATATATAAGCAGTAAAAATTTATAAAACATCATGAAATCCCCAGCGAAGCGGGCGGGTAACAGCTAGTACATATATATAAGCAGTAAAAATTTATAAAACATCATGAAATACCCAGCGAAGCGGCGGGTAACAGCTAGTATATATATATACATATATATATATATACAGGGTGTTTCATAAATGATGGGAGTAACTTTAAGAGGTGATAGTACACATCAAGACGAGTAATAGTAAATAGGAAACCAAGTGTCCCAAACGTCTTCCGAAGGAGAAAGGAGCCATCAAAGTTTAGGGTCCTAAATTTCAAATGATGATAAAAAACGGGAAAATGGATCGATTCATTTGCGGTTTTCACTAAAATCATTCTTTAAATTAGTATTTTCATTAAAAAAAGTTTTAAAGACAAAGTTAAAAAAATGCCGTTAGAGGGCGCTCTAGACTTTGGAGTACCGAACAACTACCTTTTACCAGTATTTTTTTTATTTTGTTAAATGTTTACAAAAGCTTAGATTTTAACTTGAATTTTGAGCGCAAAATTGAAACCATCGGGAGCGGTTAAGTGGCGCAAATGTAACCGCGTTTAGGGAGGAAAAATTGAAATGCTCGTATGTAATGATCAAAATAAAAAACGATAAAGCAAACTTTAAGAGGCGATAGTACAACATAAAAACAATCAACTTCGATTAGAAAATGCATGATTTGAATTCAAACGCAAACGTGCTAGATCATCTTCAAATTTTATCCATGCAAGCGTTTTAGCTGCAAGATTCTGGAAGAAGAACATGAAATTGTGATATGGGGAAGAAGAAGAACGCATATGCAAATTGTTATTAAGATAAAAGCCATTGACCCGAGTGTGCAAGTGTAAATCACGGAACAAACGTAACGAAAGATGTTGCCCTTCACTAATCAAGAAAAGGCTGATATGCACTTCATCTACGGAACTGCAAATGGGAATAGTGCAGAGGCGCGACGATTATACGGAAAAAAGTTTCCCAACAGGCGGTTGCCCAATGATAAAACATTTGTGCGCTTGCACAGACAGTTGTGTGAGACAGGATCCTTTTTTGGTGCACGTTCAAATGCAGGCTGTGCGAAGTCTAACAGAACGGTAGCCGTGGAAGAAAAAATTCTGGATATGGTGACTGATCATCCAAATACAAGCACGCGAGCAGTGGCTAGTCAAATTGAAGTATCACCCTCCACGACATGGCGAGTACTAAAGGATGAAAGTATGCATCCTTTTCATGTCCAACGAGTCCAGGAACTGACTGAAAGGGATTTTCCTCGTCGAATGGATTTTGCTCGCTGGTATCTGCAGAAGCACACCCTAAATCCCGATTTTGGTGCAACTGTGCTTTTTACAGATGAATGTACATTTACACGTGACGGTACATTTAACACCCACAATTCCCACCAATGGGCAGATGTAAATCCACATGCGTCTTCTACACATGCATATCAGCGACGATTTTCCATAAATGTTTGGGCAGGAATAATTGGTGACCATCTACTTGGACCTTATCTTCTGCCAGAACGCCTGGATGGAAAAAAATATCTTACCTTTCTGCAACAGGTGCTGCCGGAAATGATAACAGATGTTCCCCCTCGTATCCGGCGAGTAATGTGGTTCCAGCAGGATGGAGCACCAGCTCATTTTGCGCCAGAGGTGCGAAATTATCTAAACGCAACCTTTCCAAATCAATGGATTGGGCGAAGTGGTCCTGTCCCTTGGCCAGCGCGATCGCCCGATCTTTCATGCCTGGATTTCTTTTTGTGGGGACACTTGAAGAGTCTTATGTATGAGACTCCTATCGAAACTGCAGAAGAACTCGTCGCCAGACTTTCGGCAGCTGCAGGAGAGGTGCGCGATACTCCTGGCGTGTTTCAGAGGGTTCGTGAATCCCTTCTTCGCCGTTGTACCGCATGCATCGCCTCTAATGGTCAGTGTTTCGAACAGATATTGTAATCATTTCTAATTAAACTTTTTTTTATAACGTAAATGTTCTTTGTTTCCTTTTTGTCTCTTAAAACGAAATCTGTTTCAGCGCCCTCTATCACCTTCGGGTTAAAATTACGAGTATGATTTCTTTGATGAATGTTACTTGTTTTGGTGTTGTACTATCGCCTCTTAAAGTTTGCTTTATCGTTTTTTATTTTGATCATTACATACGAGCATTTCAATTTTTCCTCCCTAAACGCGGTTACATTTGCGCCACTTAACCGCTCCCGATGGTTTCAATTTTGCTCTCAAAATTCAAGTTAAAATTTAAGATTTTGTAAACATTTAACAAAATAAAAAAAATACTGGTAAAAGGTAGTTGTTCGGTACTCCAAAGTCTAGAGCGCCCTCTAACGGCATTTTTTTAACTTTGTCTTTAAAACTTTTTTTAATGAAAATACTAATTTAAAGAATGATTTTAGTGAAAACCGCAAATGAATCGATCCATTTTCCCGTTTTTTATCATCATTTGAAATTTAGGACCCTAAACTTTGATGGCTCCTTTCTCCTTCGGAAGACGTTTGGGACACTTGGTTTCCTATTTACTATTACTCGTCTTGATGTGTACTATCACCCCTTAAAGTTACTCCCATCATTTATGAAACACCCTGTATATAAATTGTGTTGAATTTTTCTATCTTATTTGCAATCCTTGTCTTTTAAAAATAAAATGCATTTTCATCAAAAGCTAAATATCATGCATAAATATTGTTTATCAATATGATATGAACAATAGCCTAAAGAAGTAAATTTTTAATTTTTTTTTTACAAGTTTAACTTATATTTTGGAGCCATCTACTGTTTATAGATAAATCATACTATTATTTTTTATAAATTATATGTAATTCAATAAGAAGAAAAATATATTTAAGACTAAATATAATTAAATTGATAATTATTGCACCTTTTCTGATGAAACATTCCCTTAATATTGTATAATGATTTTTAAAAAGTAGATCAACTTTTTAAAGGCACTTTATACAAAGACAATTTAAAAAAAGTATTCAATTTGTCATAAAAAATTGTAATGCAAACTTTTAATATATTTCATATAGCATTAATAACATTAATTTGTGATCCAAGTGTCGCATACCCATGCATTACATTTATTATCCCAGATATATAAGTGCAATTTTCAGTAGAAAACTATCCAGCTCTGCAAAACATTGCACTAACGAGTAAGATTACAAACACGTTTATTTAGTGCATGGTTTTTTTTCAGAAAAGTTAAAATAGCCGTCTAAATAGTCTCTAAATAGCCGTCGAGCCTCAAGTCCTCTCGTGAGGTTGGTGGGGAAAAAAGAGAGATGGGAAGCCCCTGACCATTCCTAGGATGTTCTCCCTTAAAATTGCGGTGGAATCGAGCCAAATCGTGCTGTCACTTACATGGTGCTCAAAGCTACGGCTAACGACAGGCGTACAATATAGCCCGATGTCATGATGAATTTCGTAGGCCTCGATCTGACTGCGTCAGACAGGCGGCATTAGCAACAACAACAACATCAGAAATGAATTGAGAAATCGTATGTCTCAATTACGTTTGAATAATTTAAGCTTGATGTGTACATAATATGAAATACAATTAACAATAGATTTTGAAGAACTAATGAATGATTTCGAGAGTTTAAAATGTAGAAAACGAATTTTCACATATAACCTCTTTTTACTATGGATTACTTTCATTGAACAGTACATGAACTATACACCAAATTAGATGAAAGGGTCGCTGGGGGGCCTATTTTTTCATAAGGGTTCAGGACCTCAAGAAGTCTTAGGACGTCCTTGAATATAATAGGTTCATACTGAAAGGTGACACATGTAAGCTTAAACACAACTCACCTATGGCATTTAGTAATAGCATAAAAAAAGTATTTAGAGATTTCTCTAGTCTTGAACTTTTATTTAGGTGCTTTCACGGTAAAACTCAAAATTTCAATGAAAGCTTAAATCGTATTCGATTTATAGTTCCAAAAACTGTATTTATACAATTGAGAACTTAAAAAACTAGAGTATATGAAGCTACATTTTTATATAATCAAGGTTTCATTACCAAATTAAAAGTTTTAGTTGTATTAAACATTCAACCCCTGGATTTTACAAATGTCGAGCGTGGTAAGAAGTATAGATCATGCGCATATTAAGAAAGCGGAATAGGCAGTTTTACAATGAACCAAAGAAGCTAGAATTAAAAAAAAACAATTAAAATGTAGACAAGAAGATGATCTTGCAGATGATGCCAGAAATCCAAATTGTGGTTCTGGTACGCATTAGTTAATAGTAAATTTTTACTTTAAATCACTATTTCTCAAAAATGTAAATTTCAACACAAAAGGAACATTTTTGAAATTTTGCACATGTGTTAACACTATAAAAATAATTTTTTAATAAATGATTTTATCAAAAAAATTATTCAAAAAATTTTATGGATTAGAATGTACACGAATTTTCATCGTTTAAAAAATTTTGACGTGTTACTCCACATATGAATTAAAAAAAAAAAACTAATCAAAATTTTTAAAAAATGCTCTTATTAAAATAATAAAAACAATACAATATATAAATCTACAAAAAAAAATAATTCATGACTGTAAAACTTGTCAATTTTTCAAAAATGTTCCTTAAATTTGGTCATTTTTAGCATTACGGAGAGAGAGAGAGGGAAAAGGCTGCGTGAAGTGACTCCCTTAAGATAAATACCATTAGAAGCATAACACCAAAAGAGCATGTTGAAACCCTTCCTAAAGAGGAAACAGGTTAGAATATTAAGTGTATAGCTTTTGTTCTTCAATAAATTTCTTTTAATATATTAATCTATTTAGTTATTGTTTTTTACATAAAATAAAATAATTTATAATTTTATTCATACTAAGCATTAAACAACAAAAATATTATAAATTTATAATTTAAAAAATTATATTATATTTGTCTTTCAAAATAATAACACAAACACAAAATATAAAAAATATTTTTTTTTATACACCACCTAAAATTTAAACTTACATTATACCATTTTTGAAATATTGATACAATCGAAAATCATTGAGTTTATTACGAAAAAATTCATATAACACATAATCCATAGAATAACCTCGGATTATTTTTAAAAGAAAATACACGCAATAAAGTCCACATATATTTGATAAGAGACTTAGGATGGCTTTCTTATTCCATTTCATATTCTTAAATTGTTCAGCATACTTGGAAATATGATTCCCGTACATTTTTGTTGGGAATCCATAAGAATCAAAAAAATCTTAAGTATTCTTGTCTTTAATATCCATTGCTCACCAGTACAATCCTTCTTGGTCACGTGTATCCGTGTTTATAACTAGAGTAGTATATTCTTTTGGAGGAGGTATTTCGTCTGATGGGAAAACTCCAATGAAATATCTTGACGTATCTCTATCTGTAGATAAAATTCGAGGAACCTGTGATGCATACATTAGATTCTAAAATCGAACAACGCGTTTCTTGTTTTGTTGATTTCAACCAGGGACTCGAATTCGGCAAAAACTATTAATGAACCTGGATGTTCTGGAGCTTTATTAAATTTTAATTTTATTCTTAAGTTGCTGTGCTTGATCAAATTGAAATGTTTCCCGTCACATAAATCAAATAGATATAACGTACCCCTTAGAAAATTCAGTTCTCGATAAATAAAGACCTTCAGACTGTGAGAATAGATTCTGATATGCTCCAATGTAGTTATCTTTTTCTAAATCTAGTTCTAATGGTTGATGAGGCACAGGTTGAACACCTACATAAATCCTTAAAAAGTTCATATAATAATGGTTGAAAACGAAGAGAGGTTTCTTGTAGTTTCCGTTAAATGCATCATTCTCCACGCAATCAGCCAATACCACAACTCAACTTCCTTTTTACTATTTTAATTCCCTTTTTGACGTGTTTACAAAATATCAACGAAGCCTTAGGTCTTCGTAGTCGAATAGTTAGAACACACAATTGTCTAACATTCAAGTATGAAGACTTTTGGGATTCGAAACTTTACTTAGGAACAGGGATAATCCTGCACTTGTAAAATCTAATCGTTTCTAGATGACGCCGCAGGCGAATAATACTTTAGTTTTAAGATAATGACACATATTTAATTTTAAAAAATAAAAGATTTTAATAAAATATATTCATTAACATTAAGTTATAAATTACGTCCCCTCCAAAAAGTTTGATTCATTTACCCCAATTAAAATTTGCTTCCAATGTAGTTATTAAAAACAATCAGAATATAATAATTCCACCCATTCATGAAAATTATATAAAAATATAGCTCGTTATCGCTAAAAATGGGCATTTCCACTACCCATATCTTATCAGGACGGAGCCCCGAGACTCTTATTAGTCAGAAGAGGTGGGTGCATCCACTCGGTCCAGTCCCCGGGGGGAGGAAATTTCCACCCACTTTCACTTGCCAGCCTTCTTACTCCTCCTTGCTTCTCTGTTTCAGAAACCGCAAAATTTAACTACTCCTGTGGACTATTAAAGCATGGAGGTGGAGATGTTTTTGAGTGTGGTTAAATCATCTTCAGGTTTTGGTGATTTGGTATTCTTTGGTGGTATTGTGAATCCTGTGAGCTCTATTTAAATACTATAATGAACACTTAGAAATTATCCCCCAAAAATTAGGATACTGTTGGCGACTTCATTTTTAACAAGATAATGATACGAAGCGTACTGCTCTCAATGTACACTGCTGGTGTCTCTATAACAGTCTCACATTCTGAAAACAGCTGATAAATCACCTGATTTAAGAAACGGACACATTTCGTGAGAATCTGATTTTAAAAATAGAAAAAAAAATGACATATAAAAATAAATTGCGAAGTAAAAACAATAATCACAAAATAGGGAGGAACATCGAAGCAGAAATTACAAAAAAATATTGAAATCTGCACTAAAATGTTTGTAGCGATATAATCTACATAAGCCAGTAACAACCTCCGCACTATGGTGATCATTTTGGTGTTGTGGTTAAGTTACTCGATTTTGGATCCAAAGGTCCTGGGTTCTGCCCTCTGGAGTGACCGCGGTAGCCAAGTCGTCTAGGCATCGGATCTCGGATAGCATGTCATGAGTTCGATCCCAGTACCACTGAAGACCCGCCGTGCAGGGGGGCGATGCACATAAAATCTGTCGACAGCTCAAACGTCCTCCCGTTGGTGTGGTAGTTAGGAGAGGGGGGTGCCAGCTCAGGTGACGTCTGCGCCACTTGACCATGGTTCAAAATTACGCGGACAGCTGACCTCGTGTAGCTGAGCAGTGGGACGTTAATATTCACTCACTCACTCTGTCCTCTGGATTGAACGCGACACTTCATTTGGTGACCCTAGCTTAACTAAGAAAAGCGAAACCTAAACTGATCTGTCGTGGAGCCATCTACCCGCAAAAAAAAGAGCAATCTAGGGGGAAAATATTCGTCAGATTCGTAACTCATCCAACACTCAGACAAAAAAAACTGACCGCTCCCATTAACAACTATACCGTTCGTCCACCGAACCAACTTTCTCGTACTGGAGTGTGTAGCGATGTAATCTATATAAGCCAGTAACAACCTCCGTACCATGGTAATCATTTTGGTGTAGTGGTTAAGTTACTCGGTTTCGGATCCAAAGGTCCCGGATTCTGTCCACAGGATAGAACGCGCTACGTCATGTTTAAAAGTTATTGTGAACGTTAAAATATATCCTACTTTGTATTAAATTAAGAAAAAAATACAGTATTTAAAGCTACGTTGAGAATATTTTTGAAGTGTACAAAGACTTTTGTGGTGTAATTTTTTAGTAGTTTTTTGTGTGACAATCCATTTTTAAATATAATTGTCAGTTTATGTTTTAAAAACTGTTTATGTTATTCCATTTTGATTAAGCTGCATGTATCACAAAAAAACTACAATTCCGATGTATTAATTTTCATTAGTCGAACACATTAAATTTTATAGAAAACTGCAAGTGTACGAACACTTTTATGGGCCACTGTACGTATTTGTCTGATTCTGAGGTTCACGTAAGTTCTCTTCTCACTGCATTGAATACGTCCACGGTTAGGTAGTAATCTGTCAAATTTTAAATGAGGGGTACAATGTCGAAAACAAGTATCAAGAAAAGTAAACGGACATTTTTAATGCAGAACGGCCCCACCTACGGCACTGGGTGCACCGCAACACCTTGAAAACATTAGAAGTATACCGTGAGATGAAAAAATGCGCTCACACCACACACCCCTGGCCTACACCTTGAGACTAGGGTAGGGCAACTTGTTTTGGCTCGAAAGCTACATTGTAGCAGTGAAGAATTACGGAAGGCAGCACCTTTGTAAAAGGATTGCATTCATTAAAAAAAATAATAAATGTAAAATGGTAACAGTTTTATTTTATTTATTTACAGTGCTAATGGCATATTATCTACAGGTGAGAGCACATTTAATTTTACAATAAGTTTAGTGAGACAAATGTACCCTGTCATACATTTCACATTTTTGAAGTGAAAACGTCTTTACAAGCGTTGAGCACTTTTTGGTAGGGGGAAATCTTATGGGCTCGCGTCACCGTCCTGCTCTGACTGGCGGTGTGCTGTTCGCCTTAGACACTTTTTGGATGAATGAAATCTCGTGTGTTCGCGTCACCGACATGCCTATAGCAGAATATCTATAGCTATACAGCTGACGTAAAGTGTTGTTTATATCTGTAAGTGAAATTCAATGGATTTAGTGAAAAGTTTAATGTGTATATATTGAGCATTGCTCGTTGCAATTCCGAGAATGGGCAATACATATTAATGGTTGCCGTTTATATTTCGCCTGGAAAATCTATGAGACAGATACAACAATTTTTATTCGAAAATTTGATGATTTATTCAAAAGAAGGTTCTGAAATACTCGAAAAAAGATTTGACGAAATATATATATATATGATAATGTACCGATGATTTTATAAGTGGAGACTTCAATATTAACTTTGCAGATGATAAAAATCTACCTCTAATTGAATTTCTAAAGTAAACACTTAATTTATATATGTCCAGTGATCGAAAACTCCGTACTACAAAATATAAAACGACAATCGATGTGGTTTTAACGCGATACATTGATAAATTTGAATTCAAACATTTCCCTTTCTTACTTTAGTTACCATAAGCCTATTGTATCTTTTTTAGAACAAAATGAAATGATTGAAAGTACAAAAAGTCTAAGTATTGTTGAAATTAATGATGGCAATGATGCAAACAATTAAAATGATGTTAAAAATCAAGTACGTTGAAATTTAAGTAAATACAAATAGTATCCATAAATAATATGATTGTACATTAATTGTTATTTCAATTGAATTGTAATTATATTTTGACATGATCTTGTACAGCCCGTAATATATTTGAATAATTAAAAACCATATAAACATGCATATAATTTTTGCTTGGAGTGTCAATAGATGTGAAAACCAGATTGATGTTGATAATTTTAATTGAAACATTATGAAATTTCAAATTTTAATACTAAAAAATCTAAGTTTTCACTTCTATCGGCTGTCTCTACAACTGCCAATTTTTTTTAAAAAATCAGGAGTGAGATTGTGCTTATTTATAAATTATTATGACAACTTGTATGTTTATGTCATCATATTGCACTTGCATCTATATTTATTCATGTGGATGTTTATACGAGAAAAATTTTCTCGGAAATACATGTCGACAAAAATATAAAAAAAACTATTTCACTCCGCAGCAAATTTCTTCATACAGAGAAATTTTTATGCTGACAAAGATTTGTAAAAGACAAAGTCATAACATTAAATATTTCCTTCACACTGTAATCTGACCTCAAGTCAATAAGTTCAAACAGTAGCTTCTTAGATGTTGTATCGATACATGCAGCAATTGGATAACAAACCATATTGATTTTAGTCTTATTTTTTTTTACAATATCGTGACCTGTACTGGAGTTGCTTTTATTTCCTATTACTCAACTGTGAGGGAAATGTTAATCCTTTTTTTTATATTTCGAAAAATATATTTTTTTAGGTCCAACATACACAAATTTCTATACTTCTACATATTAGATTAATTTATTTACACTATACTTCACCATTCAGGTAATATTTAGGCTCTTAAAAATTATGTTAAAATATTATTAAAGTTTAACGGAGTGAATTATTCACTACTTTATTAGATATTCTCAACCCTCTCTCAAAACTTACACTCAACGTCAACGTGATTACTTGGACTTTCATCAAATTTGACATGAATCAGCCCCTCCCCACGTTTGATCTTCAAAGACACCAGAACTCGAACACATCAGTCCGTGACCTTGACCCTGCAAATTGAAGCACTATGAAGGAGTGCTCTAACTCATAATTCACCATGAAAAAGTCTCCGTAACACTCCGTACAAAATTCCTTGGGAGTAGAATTTTCGCAAAACTTGTTTGTTCTAAGTGAATATCAACCCAACAAAAGAAACATTCTTATCGAATTTCAAATATTTTAGTCTTTTTCTCAAATATATATATATATATATATATATATTTACATATCACAACTCCCTCGAGTAGAAGTGGGCAAACTTTCATGAGAGAAGAGGCAAGTTGTAAATCAGACTAGATAATCAAGGTATCAAAAGAACCATTTGTACACATACCTACGTGTGCGCAGGAAGGGATTTCGGTAGCAGAAACGATGAAAACTGTCTAATTCCAATTAATATTTTTTTTAATAATATTTACCGTAAAATCTGGTGCATAACATGCACCTTTCCTTTCAAACTGCATTTTTTAAAGTTTTCTTATTTGTTACCAGCAAAGCAAAAAATATCGGCATTGTACATAATGCCTAACATTTTTAGGCAAAGTATGAAATATGAGATTTATTTCATACTATGCCTCGGTAATCTATAGAATGACTAAAGCTATTTAGGCAAAGTATGAAATAAGGTAATGATATATATATATATATAAGGCTATTATATTAAAGAAGTACATTTCCCAAAAATATACAAATGTTATTCTGATAAAATTTAGAGAGACCCATTTAATTTTTTTCTCTTTCTAATGCGGCTGCGCGTTGGTATTTTAAACCTTCGCAAACGTAGGAGAAGCTGGTATCACTTTCTAGCGTTGCACTATGTAGGCGATACCAATTACAGCAAGCAATTTTGAGACTCCCAGTTTCCTCCACAGAGGGAAGTACCTCAGCTTTTGACGAAGCAAACCTGTTCAAGGATTTTAATTTTGCCGAGAGCATTCAAGCAAAACAGACACTATAGGGATCTTTTAAATGCCGCATAATCACTTGACATGGCCAATTTCAATTTTCTGCATCATGAAAGTCCACCGACTTGGGCCGGGTTCGAACCCTCAACCTTGAGTGCTGAAGGCCAGCAACAAACCAACTACGCCACCCAGCAGGCTTAAAAAAATATTCGAAATATGTGAAGGGAAATGAAAGTTGCACCAAACAAAATTTTATGTCCTAAATAAAGAAAAAAAAATTTTCATGTCAAAAACAAGAAATTAAAATTAAAATACTTGTTGCAACATGGTAGGCTAAAAACATTTTGAACTACATTTTATTATATTTCTCATACAAAGACAATTCTTATGTTGGCACTTTATTTTACATATTTATTTGACATAAACTTGACCGTTTCTATTGGACTGAGGAATTGCAACTGACAAGAGAGGAATTTCGTGTTAGGAAAATCTTTAATTCTAAGCAAGTTCTTAGGGCACAAAGTATATACACTCAAGACCCAAAACATTATGACCTCCTGTCAATAACGAGTTGGACCACCTTTTTACTCGCAAAACACCTTCAACCCCGCCTTGGCATGGATGCCACAAGTCCTTGGTACATGACCGAAGACAGATTGTACCAAATGTTTAAGCAACAGTCACGTAAATCCGAGATATTGTGAATTGGTGGTCTTTGAACTCTAAGCTGCCGTCCCATGACAACCCAAATGTTTTCTATCTTATTGAGATCCGGTGAGTTAGGTGGCCAGGATATTAACTGGAATTCAGCATCATGTTCCTGGAACCACTCAAACACAATATTAGCCTTGTGACACGGGGCGTTGTCCTGTTGGAACATTCCATATCCAGCTGGAAAAGCAGAGCCCATGTAAGGCTGCAACTGGTCAGTAATGATGTTCAGATACCCTGTAGCATTCATGGTCTGCTCTACCACAACCACGGTCCAAGAGACGCCCAAGAAAACGTCCCCCAAAGCATAATACCGCCACCACCGACCTGTGTATGACTACTGTACATTGAGAGAGCAACTGTTCGCCTGAAAGACGGCGTATCCTGACACGTCCATCGGCGTGATGAATTACAAACCGTGATTCATATGACCAGGCAACTCTCTCCCACTGATCCATGGACCAGTTGCGATGTTCCAGGGCCCAGAGCAGGCACAGTTGGCGATGATGCTTGGTCATCAAAGGCACATGAGTGGGACGTTTGCTGCGTAGTCCCATATCCAACAGTGTCCGCTGAACAGTGTGATCCGATACTATTCTACTTGGCCCTGCATTGTATCGGGTTGTCATCTGAGCCACTGTCTGGCTCCGGTTTTACTTCACCATGTGAGACAGTCTCCGACGACCTTTCTCTTTGATAGCGTGTGGACGTCCAACACCATGTCGTCTACTGCTGGTTTCACCGTCATTCATCCACTTTGCATAATTACTAACAACTGTAGATCGGGAACAACCCACGAATCGTGCAGTTTCGAAAATACTTGTTCCGAGCCTTCGAGCCATTACAATCTGCCCTCTATCAAAGTCGCTTATATCCGCAGCTTTTCCCATCACACACAGAAGTAAGTGAAAGAATGTTTCTTCAGAGTCTCCATCAGCAGTTATATACCACTTCCTCCTGATCACGTGCCTTCCACGTCATCCAGGCGAGTTCATTGCATAATGTAGGTGTGGTCATAATGTTTTGGCTCTTGAGTATATATGACAACTTTGCGTTCAATTTATGACAGCACATCCTTAATATCTCTTTCTGGTAGTACCTTCAAACTCACAAATTTGAGTAGCTCTTCAGTAATATTCATTTGATTATCGACACCTCTCTCTGACGTTTCATCCAAAGCCAGTGAGAAGTATACGAAGTTTGATGTAATTGTGTTTAGCGATGCGCAAATCTCGCTCGAAATGCCTTTCTATTCTTCTTTCTACAGTTTGACCTGACAGACTAATTTGAGTAGAGGTTCAGTTTTACTGTACTGACTTTTCTTTAACTGCGGCAATTAGACAGGCTTTGCTATAGTTACCGTCTGAAAAAGGCTTCAAACTTTTAGCAATAATGTGGGGTAGTCGAAAGCTAGTATTTGCAATGCCATTTGATTGGGCAATTTGCTTAAGAAACGTGTATTGTTGAGATGTCAAATTGTTCTTCAAAAATTTTAACTCACTTAACCGTTCACCATAAATAAGTTTTTCAATTTTTGTTCCTAGTGTTTTTAGGTTGTATGATTTTACAGTTGAAATTGAATGACGACAAATCAAACACACATCATTGTCTTTTACATGATAAAAAAGTACAAATTTTCCCATTCACTCTAAAACTGTCTATTTTCTCATCTTCAAGTTTTTTTTTCTTCTTTTCTATTTTTCTTTCAGTCGTGACGTATTAATATGTAAAAAATACGATAATTATTGATGTGATAAAAACAGTAAATATTACCTTTTATCTGGATCATACACAATCACAACAAAATTGAAAGTCGACCAGAGTGCACTTTGTGGCGGAAGAATATCTCCTAACCTTACAAAGTTCTTATCTACAGTGGATTTGTGCTCCCAACTGACGTTATGTAGTATAACAGCGATCTGCGTAACATCTTCTCATTTTATACTTGTGTTATAGAATGTCTGCATAAAACTGATTTAGAGTTAGGTTTTTAAATTTTTTACTTCAAATGCGAAAAAGCAATTAAGCAAAGAAGAACAGCAGTGTAATTATTACACTGTTCAACAAACAAAAAAAATAAAAAAATGTCTGCACAAAGGGCAAATGTTTATTTTATTATTGTTTAGAAGTAAAATGAAGGGAAAAAATTATTTAGGAAAAAATTGCTGGGGAGAGAGGGGTGGGTGGGTCAAAACACGATTTTTTTAAATTCAATTGTCTATAGTCCAAATGTCTAAAATAATGTAGACAGTTATAAACTTCAATTGGGTCGTGGGTTGGGCATGCCTGGTCTAGTTCGTAGAACAAGTTCAGAGAAGGAAAACCACATTTATATTTAAAAAAAGAGCAAGCTAAATTCCTAGAACAAGTAGTAGCTTTATTGATAACTGTCGGAAAAAATACTTTTCTCGTGTTTTCACGCGAGACAAAAGCCGTTCCCACACAGCTGCAGCGAAGCATAATAGAAAAAATTAAACTAAAATAATACCAGTTGATAAAGCGCGAGGCAAGGATTCGCAATAATATTAATAATTCCTGATTGGAATTATGTGCTTTTATAAAAAATCGGCTGCTATCAAATTTCTAAAAAAATAATTACCAGAGTGTGTGACTTTTTCTTAAATTTTATTCAGTATAAAAGCTTAAGGTGAAATCGAAAACGCCTTTTCCGTTTCTCATTAATTTCTATCTTTTTCTTATTAAAAAATTGAAGCTTAAGGCCAAAATTTTTGTTTTATTATTATTTTGCTTACAATTAGAAAGTTTCAAATAAATGATGTAGAATAATTAATAAGCTTGCTTTTCAAAACACAGAAATTGTGCGATTTATCGAAATAGGGTGCTGCATCATAGTAATTACTTTCTCAAGACTCTTTGTTGTTTATTCATCATTCTCTTGCACCACCCCTCAGAAACAGAAGAGGATAATCTTTCCAATCTCCAAACCTCCGAAAATCAAATGTTTTTCTTAAATAAAAGAAGAATCTTAAACATATATTTGAAGACCTTTGCATTAACAACTTTTTAACTGTAAATTAATTCGAAAATATTTTTCTTTATTAGAAAATTAAAAAAAAAATCCTTTAAGGAGCCGAAAATATTCTTAATTTATTTTCTTCCTAGGTTCCGCAAAAATGTATTAAAAGGTAATTAGATATTTAATCAAATAAATTTTTTTTATCATAACAAAAGAATTTCTCAGTACAAGAATTATTTAGTTTTATAATCATTCTTTAAATTTCGGTAGATGAAGTTTAAAGAGAGTTATCTTAAAGGGGGATTTACCTGAATTACATGTACCGTGTGGACTGTGCATAGTGTTACTTGACAAAATTTCTGAAAAAAGAAATATACCTTTTTATTTTGTTTATGCACGAGTCTTATGAATATTTCTTTAACAAAGTGTAGCAACACATGGATAAATATATATATAATATTTAATCACGAATTTTTTACATATATAGTGTTGCTTTTTGCATTCAGTAAAGGGCCGTTCAAGGCAAAACTTAGTTACATTATCGCAAACCGGAGGTTGCAAGTGTAGTTTTTTACGTCGAATTATCAGACATTGTTACAAAAAAAATCACTTTTATTTCAGTCTACTCAATTTATGACCAATTAAGAATTATAAATCGAAGGAGAAATTTAATTTATTTTCCCATCTTAAGATTTTAGACATTTAATTGAACACTTATCTGAGTTTGATCCCATAGAAGAGCAGTTGTTTGATCTCTCCTTTACCACACACACACACACACACACACACATAACTTTCTAGAATTTTTAACTAACATAAACGTTTCCGAAAGTTAATTATATAATCTCACTTTTGAGTGATGGCAAATGACAAACTCCAATACACCTATTTTTAGGGTTTAAATAGCTCTAAAAGTAACATAAAATCAAGTTCTTTCTACGGAAGATTGTTTCGAACTCGATCCACCGAAAAAGAATTTCCCCAAGTGGATTAATAGAAGCGCTACGGATAGTACGCGGCACAACGTCAGGCGTTATAGAGTCACACTAAAATCCTAAAATGAGGATGGACATATCATATTGATATTATACATATCAATACAATGAACTGTGTTATTTGAGGGACAAACGGTGTCAAAAGTTTATTTCGCTCCATCTCCTCTCAGTACATCTGTCAATATCTTGACCACAGGCTTGATTAAAGTTTTGCCAATGGTTTCCACTGCAATACATTTCGCAATTAAAAGCGACTCGAGATACAAAGTTTTTCGTATTTTTGATAGTCACCTCCTGTCAAACCCCCTCATTGCTTTTCGAGACTGTGTGATTTATAACCTTAAGTTTATTTTCCAAACAATTTATGGGTTTATCTTTGTACTGATTATGGTGTGTCTTAAAATGGTGGTTTAAGTTGGATGGTTCCATGTTTTCGTTTGTTCGATTTTAAAAAACAAATCACTTATAGAATAAGCCCATTTTCGTGCCCAGTTCATGAGAATCCACTTTTAAGGTATCATTTGTCGTACTTGAAAGTTCGCTTTGCTTTTTTTCTTAACGGGTTCTTTCAGAATTGAAGTTGGTTGGTCGGCAATTTCATTATTTCCAGATAGTCGATTGCTACTACATTCACTATTTTCTTTCGCTGTAGTAGTTCCAGCTTTCACCCAGTGATCCATAAGCTATGTTAGGGATAAAAATTATATTGTATAAACATAATCAAAATCAGAGGAACAAACAAAAGCTAAAAATACACAGGCGCCTAGAAAAGCTTATTAATGAAAGAAGTTATCTATGTAACGAAGTGTGGTACATTCCCACCGTGTCACACCGGATCATCTTACGCCTCAAAAGACTGTCTTTACGTGACTCATGAAAACGTAGAATTAGGTACAGCTAAGCACAATACAGTGCATATTCTTACTAAGCTTCGATGCATCACGTACCTCCCACATTTTCAAAAACACTGTACTATACCAACGTTAGATATTGAGCTTTGACGGATTCAAAATTCAGTGGGCCAATCTACACAGTGCGTCTTCAGTAGCTCTAGGCATGAACACATGACACCCCGGTTATGAGTTTGTGACCACAACCATCAGTTTTTTTTCATAATTGTTTCATTTTTTTTCCTACAGTCATAGTTAAAAATCACCCTGTTAATCTTTTATTAGTTCTTTGAAAAATAATTGAAATGGTTTTTCGAATTAATCATTCCTGAAATATTATTTTCTAAGCATTTGAAACTTCATTTTGTAGTTTTGGCGAATATCTGATCGCTCGAACACTTTTGAGTTCACAGTTCTGTTTAGATGTATGTGATGAAGTCGATTTAAATTAAATGAACTGTTTCTGTAATACTAAACTAAATCGATACTTGATAGATATATCTACGCTACTCTTTTTTGGTATGGTTTTGAATCGGAGAGTGAGAATTTATTCACGTCGTACTTTTAAGTAACATGAGGACTATTGGCTACGGACATCGTAGTTTTGAACCATTGTCAAGTTTGACGAAGACTAACACACTCTCTCCAAACTATCACAACAACCGAAGGACTTTGAGCCTCGACAGCCTCTACACAACATACCTCTACTTCAGTGGTATGAGGGAATGAATTCATGGAACGTCAGCCACGAATGCGTGACCACAACCAATAGGCTACACAAAAGATAAGAAGCATGCAAAAAATGATAAGAAGCTCTTTGGAGCTAATCTCTCTTAACCCGGCATCACTTGCATTAAAAAAAACGACCTGCAGTTCTCACGCAGGGTGTTTAAATTGTGATTTTACCGTAAAATTTGTATACAAAGGTTAAAAAGGAAGAAAAGTAGGAAATACAACGTTTATTACATTTTTCACACATAAATTTAGTTTTTCTGTTCTTTTTATAAGGGGATTCAGCGCAATGTTCATACACTCCTTTAATCGCGTTGTGAGTGAGTTCGATGTTTTCACTGGATCTTAATTTTTTTTTTTAATCTGTATCTTTTCAAACTAAAAATATAGGAGAAAACTTCTCTATTCCTTAAATTTAAAAACTCTGGAATTTATTTTTTATTTTCTCTTATTTTGTCCCAGCAATAGTTTTTTTTTCAAAAGTTCATCTGAAAGTGGATAAGATGTTTACCAGCTATCTCCTTTAAAATTACGTTCATCTCAAATGTTTATATGTCTCTACAAAAAAAACATTTATTTTCAACAGAGTCTCTTTTCTAAATCTGGATCAATTTCAGTGGAGGAATCATACTTGCTGTTATACTCTTCATTTGCTTTCTCCTCATCATAACCACGAAGAAAATTTTTTCATCCGAAAATACTGTTGTACTATATCTATTAAATACTGTATTTATTAAATTACTTAAATATCACATTTCTTCATCATAACTACAATAATACACCATAGAATAAGGAAGATTTAATACGTGTTCATGCATTCAGAACTGTAACGATGATTCACGCGCAGGGTATGACATACCCCAAGAGGCGGTATCCAAAAATGTACATTTAGATTCTGCCTACAAGCTAAGGCCCCTACAAGCTAAGATGAGCTTACCGTCATCTACAACAGAAACTACCCTTTTTCCAATAAAGGCTTATAAGGAGCGCTGTAAAAAGTTAGATGGTGGGTATTAAACACCCTGCGTGAGTAGTGCCGGATCAACTGAATTAACCAATCAATTATGGAGACAATGAAGGGAAAAATATTGAATGACTAGCTATTACCCATCAACTTCGCAGGATATTCCATGATGTATACATTTTTATGTTCATTGTTTAAAAATTATTGATATCTAAGTCCGAGCATTAAGAATTCAATTGTATTAAAAAATATACTTATAACTGTAACTCTCACTTCTTGATATAAAAAGGATAAAACTTCCAAATAATAGTCTATAAAAATCTCTTAAATTGAAGAAAAATGATTTCTTGCGCTCTCGTAACCCTATAATTAATTGTTTTTCCGCAAAACCAATTTTCGGTGGATTTCTTCTCTTTTACATAAACATGCATGCCCTATTTCAAGTCTAAAACTAATAGGCAAGAATGGAATTTTCATTATTAATAAGCCCCGTATCACCGTTGAGAGTCGATTTCCAAAAGGCCGTTTTTAGACGATTTCAATTCAACAAAAATAGGCAAACCAAATTTCATTATTTAAGTTTAGTAGTTCGATGAAGGTAATTTTTTATCAATACACCGCAGTAAACCCCGCTCCCTCCAGGAGTCGATTTCTGTAAAATCCATTCTTAATCAAACTATTCAACAAAACAAACATGCTTAACAAATTTCAAGCATGTGAGTCTAATAATTCAAAAAACGGAATATTTTCTATAACTCCCCTTGAACACTTGTAACTCTCCTCTTGGGGATCGATTTTCCAAAAACTCTTTCTTTGAGGAACTGTACTCCATGAAAGGAACATGCCTGCAAATTTTCAAACAGATTGGTCAAATAATTTAAAAATGAAACTTTTTTATCTCATACGCTATTTAATCGCCCGAAATGTCCCTTGGATGTGTATGCGTAAAAATGCTTTTATAGCAGCTCTCTACTCCATGAAAGGAATCTGTGTATCAAAATTCAAGACTGTACATTTAATAGTTTAAAAAGGAAAATAATAATCTGTTAACCCCCTCCTTAATCCATCACAATGCCAACTGGGAGTCTATTTTCATAAAAACCATTTTTTAGTGGATGTCTACTTTATGAAAGAAGTCTGCTTTTTTACCAAATTTCAAGACAGTGCGTCTGATAATTTAAAAAGAGAATTAGTAATCTGTCAGGCCTCTTAATTCTCCGCAACGCCCCTTGAAGGTTATTTTCACTAAACCCATTTTGTCTCAGTTTTCTGCTCTGTGAAAGGAATCTTCTTATTAAATTTCGAGACTGCACGTTTAGTATAAAAATTGAAATAATTATCTCTAACGCTCCTTAATCCTCCGCAACGACACTTCGGGATCGATTTTCGTAAAAACCATTTTATGACGGATCTCCACTTTATAAAATTTTAAGACTGTACGTCTAGCAGGTTAAAAATGAAAATAGTTATCTATAACGCCCCTTAACCACCAGAAATGCCACGGGGGAGAGGGTCGAATTTCACAAAATCCATTTTGTAGCGAATCATTGCTTCATGAAAGGTATCATCTGACCAAATTTCAAGACTACGTCTAATAGTATGAATATTGAAATAATTATTTCTAACGCGCCTTAATCCTCCACAACGACACTTCGGGATCGATTTTCACAAAACAAATTTTATAGAGGATCTTTGCTCTATAAAAGGAATCCGCTTACCAAATTTCAAGACTGTACATCTAGTAGTTTAAAAATGGGAATATTTATTTATAACGCATTTTATTCCCCCGTAATGCCACTTGCGTTTCGATTTTATCTACTCCATGAAAATAATATACCTACCAAATTTCAAGCCTGTACGTTTAATAGTTTAGGTAAGTGGTCTTCAAACTGTGTTCCGCGGAACAACGGGGTTCCACGTTTCCCAATAAAGAAATCGAGAAGAAATAAATATGTTTGTAAAATGGATTCATGTTCTTTGTGAAGTTTATATAGTTAAAAGTATCCAAGGCTCATCCCCACGACTGTTCCTTAAAACTGAAAATTTTATTCATATATATATAAAAAAAACTGCGTGGGTCGGCTCCAACGCACAACTGGCGTTTACTCCTTAAGCACGGTTGTCTTTGATTATACAGGGTGTCCAGCCTTAATGTGACCCAATAGCTAATTCCCGAACCGCTCGGTTTAGATATGCACTTCCAATTAGAAAAATGTTTTTAAAAAGGTAAAAAACGTTTCTACGTGCTTTTCGAACCAAAAAACCCATTTACAAAAAAATTACAAAAATTAAATTTTTATACGGTCTCCAGGTCTTATCACTTATATTTAGGAAAAGATGCCGTGCACAAAAACAAAGTAAACACAAAAAGTTTCATTTTATTACGATAAAAACTGACCGAGTTATGCCTAAATAAATTTGAAGCATCAAAGTTGCTCAGAAAAGGGGCTCGTATATAAATTGAGTTTAGAGAACACTAATTCACTATCTACAGAAAGAGCAAGAGAAAAGCATCATAGTAATATTAAAACATCGTAGTAAACATCATAGATTCACAATTTGTATTGCTGTATAACGAACAATAAAAATTAAATTAAAGAAATTTAAAGAAATGTAATTTGTACCGAAAAGATTAATATAGCTTGTTTTAACATTGCCGTTCAAATTATAGCATAATGTGGAATGATGTGCCAATCATGAATCAGGGGCTTTATTATATCAGAATGACCAATTAACTTATATAATGGTGAAGGCACGAGACAAGGGAATACGTCTACGACAACTCCTAGTTTTATACAAGCGTTGAACAGCGCATACAATAAGATGGATGTCTTCGAGTGGGAAATTTAATGCCATAAAGTCTTGCTGCATCTCTCTTATTTCGATTACACTATCCATAAAACAGTACCATTTGGCAGTATTCTTCATTTCTATACATCTCGTTCTCCCGTACTAAAATTCGTAATATTAGAATACGACTGTATGCAATTGCAAGCGACTGCACAGCAGATTTTTAACGTTCGTAATGGTCAGCATAAACGCAGAATCAGACTGAAACCGCAGCATGCAAATCTATATTTTGGGACTGTTTTTAAAATGTTTACTTCGTCCAAAATATTTTACTTTTTCTATGTTTTACACGTACACATAATACATTTTATTTCTTAAGTACTCAATTATTGTATTAGTAACGTATGCTTTTAAATTTAAAAAGGATTTACATAAGAGTGACGTGCAAGAGCAAAAGTTTCCTGGCAGAGTTCCGACTAATTTCACTTTGGTCACGGCCCCTTAATAGCTTCTTGAAAATTACGGAGAAAATGGATAAAATTTATGATTTTCAAAGTTTCATAACTCAGCCAGTTTTTATCGTAATAAAATGAACTTTTTGTGTTTACTTTGTTTTTGTGTACTGCATCAATCCCTAATTATAAGTGATAGGACCTGGAAACCATATAAAAAACTAAATTTTGTAATTTTTTTGTAAATGGGTTTTTTGGTTCGAAAGGCACGTAGAAACATTCTATACCTGTTTTTAAACATTTTTCAAATTGGAAGTGTAAATCTAAACCGAACTGTTCGGGAATTAGCTGTTGGGTCACATTAAGGCTGGACACCCTGTATAGTAGGCAAATAGGGTAAATAAACGCATCTCATAATACTCAAACTATACTCTTTATCCTATTCACATTTTTCATATTCCTTCGGAAAAATAATATACATATAAATAATGATGACGAATTATGTAAAGATGACGATGAATTTGGGTGAAGATTTTTGTATCGTGGCCGGTGTTGGTTTAACATATAGACTTGGTCGAGAGATAGCTATGTCTTGAGAGAATATTTCTCCACTCTAGGTTTCATCTTTCGTTTATTGAACATCACCAAAAAACAAGTGCAATCACATTAACATAATTTACGGAGTTTCATACACACAAAGCAGAAGCAACACTTAGCAGCGACGCGGACACATATTCGACAAAACAGACAAAGCACAAAGAGAGAGAGCAACCGACGGCTCCGAACATTTTATAACAGCGGTGAAGGACGTACGACTCTTTTGTAACAGGAGTTGCGATTGGATGTAAATGCGACCGAGCAATTAGATTAAGATTAAGATTATAACGGTCTTGTGCCAAAGAATTAGGAAATAACTTAACGGGGTACAGTTAAAGAGTTAGAAGAAGTCATTACATATAAATATACACTCAAGAGCCAAAACATTATGACCACCCCTATATTTTGGAATGAACTCGCCTGGATGACGTGGAAGGCACGTGATTAGGTGGAAGTGGTATTTAACTGCTGCTGGAGAGTCTGAAGAATCATTATTTCGTTTACTTCTGTGTGTGATGGGAAAGGCTGCGGATCTAAGCGACTTTGATAGAGGGCAGATTGTAATGGCTCGAAGGCTCGGAACAAGTATTTTCGAAACTGCACGATTCGTGGGTTGTTCCCGATCTACAGTTGTTAGTACTTATGCAAAGTGGATGAATGACGGTGAAACCAGCAGTAGACGACATGGTGTAGGACGTCCACACGCTATCAAAGAAAAAGTTCGTCAGAGGCTGTCTCGCACGGTGAAGTAAAACCGGAGCCAGACAGTGGCTCAGATGACAACCTGATACAATGCAGGGCCAAGTAGAATAATATCGGAGCACACTGTTCTGCGGACACTGTTGGATATGGGACTACGCAGCAAACGTCCCACTCATGTGCCTTTGCTGACCAAGCATCATCGCCAACTGTGCCTGCTCTGGGCCCTGGAATATCGCGACTGGTCCATGGATCAGTGGGAGAGAGTTGCCTGGTCAGATGAATCATGAATTGTCATTCATCACGCCGATGCCCATGTCAGGATACGCCGTCTTCCAGGCGAACAGGTGCTCCCTCAATGTACAGTAGGTCATACACAGGCCGGTGTCGGGGTATTATGCTTTAGGGGACGTTCTCTTGGGCGTCTCTTGGACCGTGGTTGTGGTAGAGCAGACCATAAATGCTACAGGGTATCTGAACATCATTGCGGACCAGTTGCAGCCTTACATGGCCTCTGTTTTGCCAGCTGGAATTGGAATGATCCAACAGGACAACGCCCCGTGTCACAAGGCTAAAATTGTGTTGGAGTGGTTCCAGGAACATGATGCTGAATTCCAGTTAATATCCTGGCCGCCTAACTCACCGCATCTCAATAAGATAGAAAACATTTGGGTTGTCATGGGACGGCAGCTTAGAGTTCAAAGACCACCAATTCACAATATCTCGGATTTACGTGACTGTTGCTTAAACATTTGGTACAATCTGTCTTCGGTCATGTACCAAGGACTTGTGGCATCCATGCCAAGGCGGGGTTGAAGCTATGTTGCGCACCATAGGTGGGCCAACTCGTTATTGACAGGTGATCATAATGTTTTGGCTCTTGAGTGTATATATATATAATATGCATCAATTATGTTATATAAATATATAGTGCTCATAGTACATGAGTACATTCTTAAGAAGGTTCTTTACTTGACTATTAATATCACTTTGAGTATTAATTACATTAATACTCTCGCCATTATTAATTACTCTTACAAGAGGCTTGTGGCAACTAAAGTATGATACGTGAACGTCAGTAGATATGTGATATACGCGAATCATTAAATTCTCGCATCAATGGTAGTTACTATACCTAGTCGTCCCAGTGCTCTACCAGAAACGAAATCAAAATTAGGCTCTGATGTTAAAAATTGGACTGATCCCAATCCTTCATCTTTATCGAAATCAATATTGAAATTTCCACCAAGTACAATTGGAAGTACATGATACTGTTTCCCCAGTAGTTTTAACCAGCTTCTGTATTTGCTAATAATGTTTCGTGGATATAATCTATAATGTCAGTAACATTTTGATTGATAGAAATATAAACTGTGACGGCAACAATGGGTTTGCCGCCAAGTAAAGTCCAAAATTAGATTTAGTTTGATTAATGTACTTGTTACGTTTCTTCTCACAACATTATCATGAATACCAATAAACTTATGTTGCGAATCACGCACGTTTTGATAGACGGTGATCCTGTCCACACAATTAATACTTGGTCGTCTAATGCTGTGTTGTGCGTTTAAAATTTTTAATTTCAACTAATTCCTCATTGCGAAGCCATATTTCTGATAACATCAAAATGTGTGCTTTTTGCACAATATTACCACGGTTATCCCACGCACGAGCCCGGAAACTGGCAGTTGAGAGCAATTACTCTCTATCCATATCATCTCTATCCATTTTTTTTATCATAATTTGATCAATTGTAGAAAGTCTGGTAAACTCAATCACCTCTGTCCGGAGGCTGTTACTGACTTAAGAAGATACCGTTACAATGGGAATATTCTAACAGAATATATTGGTTGTGTTGTTGAAACAAAATTTATTTTTGATAATCATTATTCGTTACTTTGCTATTCAACGCACCAAAACAGTATTAAATACATAACACACAAAATTTGGCAATTTTCAGTTACAATAGTCAACTTTTTTGTCAAAAAAGCCAAGGAATGAATTGTCGCTTGACTCTGAAACGGGTTTTCGACGCCAATTACGCTAAAAATTAAAAAGCTAGCAAATGCAGTTTGCGAATTTTTTTTAAAGCTTTAATTGTTTTGAAAATTTAATTTTTAAAATATACTCTCAAAACTTCCCTCATAGATAACAAATAACGACAATTTTTAAACAAAAAATATAAGAAAAGAAACTATTTAAATGATTTTTTGTAAAGAGTGTATTAGACGAAAAACACAATGTGTTTCTTAAACCGTAATTTTTAACCAATTTTTCCAATCTTTAAACAAAACATGAATAGTAATATTTTAGACTTGGAAAAAAGGTTTCATGGGATTATATTTAGAAATATTGAAGCTATTCAATGTTTAGTTAGAATTTTGAGTATTTCTTGAAAAATAGCGGGGAAAAAAATTTTTTGGTATTTCATAATTTAATTCACTGATTCGAAAAGAACAAAGTATGAACTTTTTTGGAACAGACTTTCGATACATTCTGATCGTAAGAAATTTATACAGAACGATTGAAAAACTCTTTTCATAAAAATACATAAATTTTGGCTCATTTTAGAAAAAATCGTAAAAAATGCAAAACTTCGTTATTTTATAAAGAAAATTATACCTTATCATGGCGACGAAAGTGATCTTACCGATTCTGTAACTATTTTTTGTTTGATTTTGATAGGAAAAGAATGATTGCAATTTTATAAAGGAATGAAAAGTAGAAACTCTTCCTTCTCTTTTTTTGACGGAGATTTAGCGCAAGCGAAGAAGCGCGCATAACGCTTTTTTTGAACTTCACTCCTCATAATATTTCCATGCCGTGGGCTTTATATGAAAATCGATTCAATAACTTTATTTTTTTAACACTTTTTAAACTTTTATTATAATATAACAAAAGAATATTAAAACTTTTTATATCTTTATATATATATATATACACTTCCTATATATATACTCGATTGTGAATATTCTATTGTTTAATATCTCGGGTTCCAAGATTATTTTACACTCGTTTGTTAGCACAATGTCTTGCAAAACTAAATCGTTTTCTAAATCCACCTATTTTTGCATTTGTGGAAAAAACATCCGTAATGAAGGAGAGGAAACAACATATCAACAGATTCGATATTAAAATCTAAATTTAAGCAAAAAGTACTGTTCTAAATTTTAAGGTAGCAAATTCATACAATATATACGGGATTTTTCACTCAGCAATGAACATTTTAATGTTCTCAGAACATTGTGTTTAAGTGAAATATATTTCTCAACTCTATAAGTGGCTAAAAAAAAAGTATAAATAATTATTAAACTCAGAATATGTGTATGTGTAATGCGATTGCATTTAATCTAAATTTACTTAGACTTCTACGGTTTGCGTGAAAAAAAGCAAACACGTTCCAAAGTTAGTAAATACAATGCTTGGGTATGACACTTGGATCAAAAATTAATCTTATTAAGAAGTAAAATTAGATTAGAATTTTTTAATAATAAATACAATACATTTTTATAATTGCCTAGACATGAAGTGCATATAACACGTTGATGTACTTTAAATATTATTTTGAAAAATTTCTTCTTCGAAGTATGTGTGTGGAATGGGGTTCCACCAAAATATTTTCTAGTTCCAAGGGTTCCACGAAAGCACCTTCAAGTTCTAGGGGTTCCGTGAATTGAAAAATTTGAAGACAACTGCCTCAGGAGATTAGAGATGAGTGAGTTGCTTTTCTCTTTTTTGGCTGTTTTCCGTCAATGTTAAAGGATAGGGATCAAACAACAAGCTCATATGTGGGCAGGAAAAAGCTCCAATATTAATAAAAAATTTTATGAATATGAAGAAAATATATGTTTAAGGGATAGTGTTCTTTTAATTTTCATTTTTTTAAAAAAAATGCGCAGTTTTCAGCATTATTGCAAAATGAAATATGAATTGTCTATGTTAAAGTATAGGAGTTGAAAAGGCAAAGCAGAGATTTTAACACAAAAAAAATTATTTATTTTAGTAGAATTAGATAGTATATAAGGAAGCATGCTTCCCTCTTTTGACTGGTGCAGCCAAAATTAAGTTTTATTTTTTAATTAATTACTTTTTTTTTAAATTTTAAGTTCATTCTGAATTATTTTTTTTGTAGTTAGGACTATCTCAAACAGATTGAGACACCACGTTTTGTAAAACGAATTTATTCTGGGTAAGAAAACTTATTTTTTGCGAAATCTTTCTGAAATATAGTCGCCAGCTGAAATTATGGTAACTTGCAACTTGTGACAAATAGTGTGGACAATAAAAAACATTTATTATGTACAGAGATTTAACATCTCAAATCTGATGAACTTTCCAAATTAGGAATGTTTCAAATATTTTTCGCAAGTGTGCTTTAAAGAAATTAATATATATATATATATTAATTTATATGATTATACTAATTAGACTTTTTTTCGCCTGTAATTGAAGAAATGTCCATAAAAATATTTAATTTTTATGAAGCGATTGAATAAAGAATTGAAAGTATACTTATTTTATACTTGACGAAAGTTGTGAATTAACTGAAGAACACAAATTACTACTACTTAATCTCACAATTTAAAGTTTTAATCAAATTATTGTAATGCAATTATTATTATTTTCCTTTTAACGAACAAAACAATTTTCGCCGTCCAACAGTCTTTATATTTGACAAAAAATTTTACTATTAAACTATTCGAACTAGGGATTGCAATACCGAGATACCGAATACCGGTATTTTGAGCCATTTGTACAGTTTCGAAATAACGGTATTCACAAGTTTAAATACCGGTTTTTCGGTACCTACAAGAAATTTTTGAAATTGTTTCTTATCTGTTCAGATCGCCAACATAGCAAAATATTATACGTCTTTGTGTTTATCTTACAGTGTTAATTATTGCACCGTGATTAAAATGTATTATAAATGAAATAATTTTACGTCCATTTCAGAAGGTGAAGATATTGAACGTTTTTATTCCACTCATTCCGTTGATCTTATTTTTATTTATAATTGCTGGTCCTACAATTCTAAGGCAACTCATTAAATCTATGATCTGATATTTTCATTGCCAAATACAAGGGGATAAAAGACTATTAATCTGAACTTAAAAATATAGACATAAGTTATATTTATCTGACAAAAAGAGCTAAATACACTACTCTTTAAGTTCTCCTTGAAAGAAGTATAACATATCCAAACTCATCTACCTTCCTTCAACCATCAACACCTGTTACTAAAATGTCTCCCTAATGGGCGAAATTAATTAGACTATGAACACAAAGTTGGCATCGTACAATCAAAAGAAGTTATAAAATATCTGAATCATCCAAGGCCAAAACTGTTCTATTATATTTCAGAGCGATACTCTACACTTGCACAGAATTCGTAGTTCGATATACATATCTGAGAAACCAAGTTTGACTTGTGAAGAAAATGCGTAATTTTTCAATATTTTCTTAATTGGTGAGTTTGTGTTATTCGCATTGTGCCATACTTTAGGATTCAAAATTTTTTTCAGATATATGATGAAAAGAATATGATGGAACAATGTAAACGTGTTCTAGAGCTTAGAAGAAAAGAGACTAACCGAATCAAATTTGATCAAGTTTATAGTAAATTTTCTTAAAATATTTTACTCACAAACGAATCCACATTCAGAAAAATTCGGTACAATTATCGAAGATGATGATGACTCTAATGCCAATAGTTGACAAAAATTGAATTAGCGATAACTATAAAAAAATTTAAAAAAAAAATAAAATACAGTAGAGAAATTAGCTATACACAAAATCATAAGAAGAGAAATTGATTTATCTAAAGATGAGGGATTTTGGTAGGTACTTGGAAAAAGTATATCGCGCATTGCTAACTGTACCACCGACTAAAGAGCGTTTTCGACAGCTGGTAATTTTTGCACAAAATTATGTTCCAGGTTTAATGACAGTACTATTGATGCGTTATGTTTTTAAGAACACTTTTCAAACATTAAGAACATTTCAAAATTTGTAATAGTACCACAGACTGTGTGTGAATTGTGATATTTGCACTTTTTTGTGATTTACATAAATAAAATGTTTCTTTCTTTCTTTATTTTTTTGACGCCTTATATACTGTTATAATTTATATGTTACGAATTATATTTCTTGTGATATTTACACTCTCTAATAAAACTGGCAAGTAAAACAAAGAAACACCTGTGTTTTCTTTCTATTAGTAAAAATTCTAATAACGGTTTAAAAACCGTATCACAGTATTAAACTCTAATACCGAACACCAGTATTGAACTTTTGGTCCGATATTGCAATTCCTAACTGAAACAACTATTAACCAAATATTTTTTATTCTAATTTAATTAGCAGAAACTTATTTTTTCAATTATTTATGCTCCGATTCTAAGCCGCGCCTTAAATTCTCAACATGTTTTTGTGAAAAAAATTAAAAATAGTTTTTAATATGTTGTGTCGATTTGATACATTTACGAAATAATAAGTGGCCAGAGTATGATAGTGGTCAAGGTAATGAATTCGTGGCTGGCATGTCATGAGTTCGAGCCTAGTAACGCTCAATACCCGCCGTGTAGGGGAGCGAGGCAAGTTAAATTTGTCGAGAGATCAAACAGGTCCTCCTCTTGGTGTGGTAGTTAGGAGAGAGGGTGCCACAGCTCAGGTATTGTCCTCGTCACTTGACCATGATTCAAAAATACGAGGTGCGTCGCCAAAACCGTCGACGTTAGTGTGACGTTAATATTCACTCACTCACATTACGAAAAAAAAAAGTTAAGTGAATAATTAATTTGTTATTTTATCAGTATTAAAATTTTTTAAAAATAAACGAGAACCTCTAATTTTTTTATCCGATAGTATCGTGTTCCTTTTTCTTCTACGATGAATTTTTCTGACTTTGATTTTAAGCTGCACCTGATTTTTAGTAGCATTAACATCGGGAAAATAGTGCGCCTTAGATTAGAATAAATATGGCAATATCGCAATTTTAAAGTATCTGTATCTTTAAGTTTGCCTTTTTTTATCTATGAAAAATTATTGTCTAGCATTTTCGATCATTGAACCTTTCTTGGCTGAATTTTTAATATAATAGACGCTGTGATTTCTTTGCGCAATACATTTTACACATATCAAATTTACAATTAAAGCTAATTCAAAATATATCCATTTTAGTTAAATATATGAAAAAAATTTTAATATGTAAAATTTTATAACTTTTTTATAAAAAAGAAATGTGAGGGGCATTACTATATGAACATATATTTGTTGTTCATTGGAGTTTTTCTTTTAGTACTATAGTTAAAATCTTGAATTTTATCACTAATTTATTTTTAAATTAGAAAATAAAGCCTTCACAAAAGGATAATCTGCTGAATATACTTTTAAAAACACTGGTTTTTAAAAAATTAAAACTTAATTTTTTAAATATTGAAATGGTACTTTCATTTTTTAAACGCAAATATACATAATTTTTAATTTTAGAAGACTTTTAAAAAGAATGGTTTATTCTATAAACAAAGGGAAAATATGACTATAATAATGAATAATGTTTGCTTTTTAATCTATCAATTGCGCATCGAATTGCTCGATTTTCAAATGTTAAGAAGTTTTACATTTCCCATCTTTTCCATTAATCATTTGCTGAGAAAAACTCATAATCAGTTAGAAGCTATTTATATATGATGTTGAATATATCCACTAGAAAACTCATGTCAATCCAATTATTACAAAGATATTTTACCATAAATTATTGTTTTAAAACAATATGTTACTTAATCACTGTATGATAAACTACTTTGTTTAATTGTAGTATTGTTATCCACAAAAACGTTTGACGTCCTTCCAAAGGCATCTCGTCATGTCATTATGTCAAAATCTCATGGGATTTTCACTTCAGAGGGGACCAAAAAACACTTGCTGGGTTGAAGTTTTTAGGAAAGAAGAAAAAAGCACCAAAAAAGGGATAAATAGGAAACTTGTACTGCTATGTACTAAAACAGAAAAGAGATAATGAATCGAAGGGGTGTGTGTGTGTGTTAGGGGTGGTCCCAACTTTCGGTGGAAGGTTTACTCTATTTAGAAACTGTTCACCACATTCGATGTACGCGTTTAGTTGGAGATTGTGATCCCAACGCTATCGTGCTAAATGCAGATATTTCGTATGGTGGTCAAATATTCCAAGTTGAATATGCAAATCATGTAGATCGATGATACGGTAGAGTAGAGAAATACAACCCGTTTCTCAGGTCCCGCAGGTATAAAAGGGCGACAACTTTTGAAACAAAAGATTATGAAACTGATAAAAGGGGCTCGGAATGCTATTAAATGGAAAGCGCTATCAAAAATCACAATCAGCCACACAAAAAAATAGTTTCGAATTTAATATAAGATTCATGAAATGTTCCAAATAATGTGTTTGGAAAACACAAGAACTGTGGAATTTTTTGTAAAAGAAACAACATCGAAATTGGTAATACAGATTATTCAGTTACGTAATCATCATGTTTTCTGAATGCTGTTCAGTATGAAATAGGACGAATTTTTGAATCCTGTATTCCCCTTTCCAATGAAAAAAAGAATTTTTTTGCCATTAAACCGTAAATTTTACTACTAAACACAAGGTCAGTTATTTATTACACAATGGAAATGGGACGACTTGTATCAATGGTGCAAAAAAGATTCGTTAACTCTGCGTATAGAGGCAAACGAAGAGTTTGGTAAAGGAATTATTCCAATGCTGGAAACGTTTTATTTCAAATGTGTTGTTTCTGAAATTCTTGATGAAAGAGCACCATGAAATATGCCTTTGATGAAACCGCTCGATGTAGAGGAATCTATTAGAATCAAAATACAGAAAATGATTGATATAGGGAAATAAAACCGATATATTATCGGATGAATGTTTTATTAACGTCAGACTTTTTGAAGCATCACTAGGACAATCACTGACCACGTAATTTCAAACTTCGGTCAAGTGACGAGGACGAAATCAGAGCTGGAATTTCAGTCTCCAAAATTTCATACAACACAGCAACATATAGTATCATCTACTCCAAACATCTGCTTTGAGGTTCAGGCCTCTATATGGCGGGTCTTCAGCACGGACACCAGAATTCAAACCAACGATTTAAACAACACTACGTTGACCACAAGTTCGTGACCAAGAATCCTTACCTACCATGACCTATATCTTCTCGAACGGGGAACCGCAAAAACTATACATGATATATGTTTTTATAAATAAGTATATTGCGTAGCCTTTATTTGAATACCTAAATAGAATGAAACTATTATTTTGTCACCAAAAATGCCTAAAAATTAAACAAAATGCAATTTTCTTCGATTTAAATACAATGTTAACATCCAAATTGAAAAATTGATATTGACCTATTCAGTTAAACAAGCATAAGTTTCATAGAAAAAATAAAAGCAATCTTTATATTATATGCTTCATTAATTATGCTAGCTTATTAATTACTAGGCTATTTTCTGTGTCAGTAATGACACTTTAATCATTCTCTAAAGTTACGAAGTAATTTTAATTTCGAAATATTTTTTTCCTTTGTTTTGCTGAACATGAAATTATTTTGTAATGCTTATTTTCATTTACGTATCAATTCTTACAAAAATATTTCTTGAATACGCAAAATATTTTACAAACATATACAAAATAATGGACAAAACATAATTAAGAAGTTTTTTTAATGAAATAGCTGCGTACTATCTTAGAAAAGTATCATAAATCTGATAACCTTTAATTGTTTTAATATTTAAAAAACTACCTTTTTTTTAAAAAAAAATTACACACTTTTATCAATATTATTTTTTATCTTATACGTTTATTTTATCAATGAACATACCTGTTAGCATTTTTAGATTTTGAAAAATATGCACTATTCTTTAAAAGTGCAATCGAAAAATCGATTTCTTTTTAAAGTGTTGGTACCCTTAAAAAATTAAAATTGTAGGCAATCTATTAAAAAATGTTTCCTTTAAATATTTAATAATGCAATATAAGAGTATACCTAATCAATCATTGACACAGTTTTTTATGCAAACCCTTATTTTGCATACTGTCGAGTGACACGGGGAACAGGGTCCTCACCCTCCCTTCTGGAAACTGGAATTTAAATATAATATTTAATACACAGGCAAATGGTTTCACAAGCAGACCTCTAAGCAGACTTTACACACAACATACAATTTATATTTTTACTAATAGTACAAAATTCGAAGTAATTATTATTGTATGCCCTGTGAAAATATATTTAATTTTAACATCGTAACTCAAAAAATGATGTGGTTGGATTTAAAAAATATGAAGTAGCCAAGGCTAATTCTTTGAAATGACATATACACAAAACCCACATATTGCTATAGAAAGAGTAAAAATAATTTTCAAACTGGAAAAGGAGACATTCAGACCACCTAGAACAGGGATGGCGAACCTTTGTGAGACTTGGGTCAAATTTTGTTCATATTTTTTTTAGTACAAGCTCGTGGGTCACTAATGCCCATTTGCACCAGAGTTAAATACAAAAAATTTTAACTCGGTATTTTTAAAACTAAACATCTTTAAAATTCATTCGGCTCAACGGGTAAAAATGGACGTGGTTTGACGATTTAAAAATTTTTAGTGGGGTTAAGAATTTTTAAGTGTTTGGTGCAAATGGCAATAAGTGTTTGAACAAGGAGTAATGAAAATTACATATAATATACATTATGAAATAGTATTCATTCGTATATATATATATATATATGAATAACAAAATTGATTATAAAGTATTTAATGAGAAATCTGTTGTTGTTTTTTTTCAGATAGTTTTTTTAATATTAGGTTCATATTTCGTATTCATTAGTTTAACGCATTTCACTGTTAATTCAATGTCAAGTCTATTTCTATTAGATGATTTTACAAAGTTTATTGAAGAAAACAATTTTTCACAAGAATATGGGGACCCAAACATCGTTAAAGAAAAAACATCAAATATTAACTAGTTTTTTCATTGATATAAAATTATTTGATAAAGAATCCCTAACGTTTAGTATAATACTTTAAATTTTTACTGTTGGATTATATTATCTGCATTACTTTCACACAGTTTTCCTTCTACTACAGAAATCAAATATTCAAATTTTGTTTTGCACACTACGCTGCTTCAAAAATCAAATAATTTCATTTCTAAATTATCGTCACCTAGGCACATAAATTCGGTTAACTCCATTGCTTCAAATTCTGTTTTGTTTGGATATAAAATAAAGAGAAATGTATTTTCCAAACATTTAAATTAATTGAATCTCTCCTCAAAAGCTTGTTTTATTTCTTACACAGTCATTAAATACTTTTTAATTGTATTTTCTTGAATGCCAACGGAGTTTTCAAAAATCATTGTGCTTTGAAAATGCTTTTGTAATTGAGAAAAATATTTCATGATTTTCATTTCCAAATCATTTGTAAAGATGTTAAGTTTCGTCATAAGTACTTTAATATTTTCAAACACCATTGAAACAATTAGTCTATGCCCTTGAAGTTTTTTATTCAGTTCGTTAAAATGCTAGTGATGTCGCATAAAAACATTAAATCATTTAACCGATAAATATTGGATAATTTCATCGAAAATATTTTTTCAATTAAAAAGAGCTTAATTTCTTCTAATAACAGTGCAAAACGATTAAAGACTTGACAGAAACTAATCCATCGCACGTTGTTTTATGTCAAAATCCCTGAATATTAGCATTCAATTTCCTCTAAGAATTATGCAAATTGCCATTCCAAAAGAGCTCTTGCGTTTACACTGCTGGCCACCATAAATGCAACACCCTGAAGGAAGCACACAAATAGCATGAAATTTACAACATGCATTAGCGGGGTGAGATATGCAAATGATTAGAATTTCAGCGCAGACACACATCACGCACGCCTGTGGTGCCACAATAAAGCGCTATTTAAGGCTTAGAGATTTCGACGATTTCAAGTTCGGCAATTGTCTTTTTCTTGTGGTTTTTAAAATAAGCCATCAGTTATGTCTCGGAGAACACAGCCATCAGCTTTTGATCAAGTATCCGAGTTCGACATTGGAAGGATAGTGGCCTACCGAGATTGTGGATGATCTTTCTGGGAAATCGGTAGTCGTGTTCGACTAAACCAAACAAGTGTAACGCGGATATGTGACCGTTGGATGCAGGAGGGTACAACGGACGGACATAATCGATCGCATCCACCTCAGTGCACCACTTCACGTGAGGACAGGCAAATTGTGCGCATGGCAGTGACGGATCGCTCAGTCACATCATGAACCATAGCACAGTCTGTAACGCATCATTCAGTGTCTGCGCTTACCATTAGCAGAGTGGTCTGTCCGCAAGACGTCCATTGCTTGGTCTACCCTTGATGCAGAATCACAGAAGTCTCCGCCGACAATGGTGCGATGGAAGAAGGATGTGGCGGCAGAATGGAAGGAAGTTGTCCTTACTGACGAGTCACGCATCTGTCTGCAACACCAAGATGGTCGGATTCGAGTCTGGAGACACCGTGGAGAGAGGATGCAGAACAGCTGTGTTATGCACCGCCACACTGGTCTTGCACGGGTATTATGGTATGGGGTGGTATATTGGATATCACTCTCGCACTCCTCTAGTACGCATTGCTGGTACTTTAAACAGCCAGCGCTACATCTCTGAGGTGTTGGAGCCAGTTGTCCTTCCTTACCTTCAGGGCTTGGCCACAGCCATATTTCAACAGGATAATGCGTGACCACACGTGGCACGCATTGTCAAAGGTTCTTCGTGAATCACCAGATTGAAATTGCTTCCCTGGCCAGCTTGCTCTCCGAATCTTTCGCCGATAGAAAACATGTGGTCCATGGTTGATCAACAATTGACCCAGATTACACCCCCAGCTGCCACACTTGATGAACTTTGGCAACGTGTGGAAGCTGCTTGGTCTGCTGTACCCCAAAATACATCCGAAGTCTCTTTGAATCAATGCTGAGGCGTGTGGCAGCGGTGATCTCCAACAATGGCGGCTACTCTGGCTACTGATTCTGGCAGGAACCACACTTCACAGAAAGTCTATAAATTTAAGCATTTGATACTTGGTCAACATGTTATCTAGAAAATAAATTTTGTTGTGCTATCTCTCTTGTCTTTCTTGGTATGGCATTTACGGTGGCCAGCAGTGTACAAAGTTGATTATTTCTGTTCCAACTGACATTACACTGGAAAATGTTTTTAAACCATGCTTAGCAAATAAAACTTTCTGATGTGACAAATCATACAGTGAAATTCAATCAGAAAATTTGAAATATTTTACTCAAGATCAGGGCCGGACCGTGACCTTTGGGGCCCTGGGCTATTAATATCTGGGGGCCCCTAAATGATTAAAAATTTTGCCATTATCCTAAAAAAAAATTATGGGAAGAAATTTTAAATATACGAAACTATCGCTTAAGGTTTTTTTTATTTCAAATAATTTAAATTCGTTTTAAACAAAAAGATAATTCACAAAAAAAAAATCTTTTCTACATTTTTGTGCAGTAAATTCTTTTAATTGCTCTTCACATTTTAAATCTTTAGTGAGATTAGTATTAATAGAAGGATGATAAATAAGTAAGTCTATTATTTGTCATTGTTGTCCTATATTTTTTCCGGACATTTTAGAGAATGCACGCTCCACTTCTCTAGTAATAGGAAGCGTTATAAAAATCTTTAAAGCAGTATACAAATTTGGAAGAACGTCAACAGGTTTCTTTTCAAAAATTAAATTTAACATATCACTACAAGTATAAGACAGCTCATTTTGTTTTAGATAAGTTCTGATTTAAACACCTTCATTTACTAAATGCTAGTCTACGCTATCTGAATACGGAGGAATCTCTCCAGGTCGCACGACTAAGGAAATTCATTTGGTGATGAGATTTTTTGTAATAGTAGTACTCCTTTAGGGTGATCAACCATCAGTATAATATAGCACCGAATAGACAGTCAGTTCTGAGAAAACATGCTTCGAAATTCATACTTAGCTTTTGTAGCAATAAATTTTTTTTAGCTCCAGCGATGAAGTGACATAGGTGGCAGTGCACCTGCATTCCGCGCGGTCTGTCAGGGTTTGAGTCACGCGGTCGATTTTATTTGTTTTTTCCAATCCATTTATATAATTTTTACGATTAAATAAATTCATTTTAAAAAAGCTCATTAAGTATTTTATGTAATTATTTCATATTTAAAAATAAAAATAATTACTATAATTATATAAATATTTATATTATATATTTTATAAATATATTATAATATTAATTTATTATTATAATATTAATTATTATAGCATTGTTAATAAATAATATATATTATAAAATATATTATATTCAATGATGTTTTAAGTAAGTATTTTGTATTTTAAAAAGTAAAATAATTACAAATATTTTTATAATTAGATGAAAAATAGTTTTATAATATGTAAAATTGTTTATAATATTTTATTATTACAATTATTTTAGAATTATAAAAAATAGTCTATAAGAAAAATTATTTAATTGTAAAAATTATTAAATGAATTGACAAAAAAGCAAGTCTACCGCGTGACTCAAACCCTGACCGATCGCAAAAAATGCACGTACTCTATCATCTATGCCACTGCATCGCTGGAAGTGGTTAAAACTTAATTGTATAAAATGAGTTGTATAATATGAATTTCTAATGCTATTTTCTCCAAATTGGCTGTCCATTCGGCACTATTACATTAAGGGTTGAACATCCTAAAGTAGGGGTCTTCAAACTGTGTTCCATGGAACCCTGGGGTTCCACAAGGCATATTCAGGTGTCCACGAGTCACAATAAGAAATCTAAAAGAAATAAATATGTATGCAAAATGGATTCACGTTCTCTACGAAGTTTATAAGTTACAAGTATGTAAAGCTTATCACCCTCCCCTATTAATTAAAATTGAACATTTTGTTTATATATAACTTTATTTTGCAACACTTTTTAAACTTTTATTATAAAATAATAAAACATTTAAACTTTATATATATTTATATACTTTCTACTAGATTGTATATATTCTATTGTTTACTATCACGAGTTCCACGAGATAATTTTATACTCGTCAGTTAGCACATCTTGCAAACTAAATAGTTTTCTAATGGAAAATGCAGCTTTTTACATTTGAGGAAAACAGCGCATATAATGCAATAAAGGAACAACATAGCAACAGAGTTAATTGATGTAAAAATCTAAATTTTAGCAAGAACAGCTTCTAAATGTTAGGTTCCAAATTCATGTAAAATACACGAGATTTCACACACAGCTATAAACATTTTAATACATTCAGAATATTGTGCATAAGTGAAATATATTTCTCTCAAGTGGCTAAAAAAACAAAGTATAAAAGCAAATTAAACTCAGAATAAGTATTGCGATTGCACTTAATCTCAACAGACCTAGACTTCGACCGTGTGAAAAAAAGGAAGCACATATCTCAGTTACTAAATATAATGCATGGATAGGTGACACTTGCATAAGTAAATAATTTTTACAAAATTAGATTAGAATTTTTTAATAATAAATGAACAAATACTTTTTTTTAATTGCTTTTACATGAAGTGCCTTTAACATGTTGATCTACTTTAAATATTACTTTGAAACATTTTCTTCGACGTACGTGTTTGGAATTGGGTTCCTTGAAAACGTTTTCTAGTTCAAGTTGTTCCACAAAAGCACTTTCAAGTTCCAGGGTCTATACGAAAGCACCTCAAGGTCTAGGGGTTCCATGAGTTGAAAAAGTTTGAAGTCTTAAAGAAGTACTGCTAATGCACAAAGTCTCGTCCCCAAATGAATTTCCTTACTCATGCCCTTCACTTGTAAAACAGACTTATTTTCTTTTCGTGTCAACCATACTAACACTGAATTTTTATGTTCAGTAGAATTTTCCTGATTTTCTAAACAACTTGTTAAGTGTTCCCTATCAGAAAAGTCAGTTGTGTATTGAGAATTCGTTTTGGAAAAAAGTTTACAGGTCAAATGAGAAACACTACCAATACTAGTCGAATAACATGCCAAAAATGATCTTTCCAGCACTTAGCCATTTTTAAGTTTTTTAATGAAATGATTATTCAAAAATGTGATCTCTTTTGTCCTTTGTATTCTCTTACCCAAACAGAATATATATTATTTGGATTTTTATTTTTAAAACAACTCGTTTCATGTTGAAAAGATATAATCAATAAAATTATTACTTAGCGATTTAGGCCACGAACACATGCCAACGTATTTTTTAAACTCAAAACCAACATTTTGTAAACACTTTTCGGTTGAGGCATTACTAATGTCGTCTCTGTCTGAACAATATTTTTTTAGAATGCTGCTGGTCATCGAGATTTTGTATATTTTCCTCATAAATATTTGCTTGATTTGTTTCTCCGTTTTCTTTGGTTAAGTTCCTTTCCCTTTCACTTCAGTGGCGTAATGTGCACCTCTACAACCCCATATTGCTGTGGGCCACAAGGTTCTATTGGGCCCAAGGCTTATGTTATGCTACGGTTTTTCAATCCTTTATAAGATTTGGTTTGTGGCCCCAAACCTGATTGCACCTATTGCACAAAAATAAACGGCTACAGAAAAGTGTCACTATGTTTGTGTAAGTGTTCGATGCTCATCGGCACCATCCTATGATAGAGCCTATGTCTATTAATTATTAATTCCACGTATTCGGTGGTAAGACGGAAGTTTTTTAAGTTTAATTATAAGTTTTATTAAGTAATTTTTTATAAGTTTAATTAAGTTTTTATTTTTAAGTTTTTTAGTGAAATGATTATTAGAAAATGATCTATTTTGTTCTTTGTATTCTCTTAGCGAAACAGAATATATTTTTGTTTCTTTATTTTAAAAATAACTCATTTAATGTGGATTGATACAATCAATAAAATTATTACTTAGCGATTTAGGCCACGAACCTACATGAATAATCCTATCTTACTCCGTGTCTTCATACATAAATAATTTAGAAATGTGTGTTTTGTACTTACTTTTTACTTGAAACCAATAAACAGGTACCTAAGTATTTTTTAATTTCAGGTATTATACATAGGACATAGCACCAAATCAGTATAATATTGTAACTTCGAATTGTTATTACACAAAAATAAATGGCTACAGAAATAGTGCCACTACGTTTGTATAAATGCTCTATGCTGATCGGCGCCGCTTTATTATAGAGACTCCTTTACAAAGAAAGTTATAGCAAAAATATCATAGAGCTGCGCCGTGTACAAAGAGTGTAATTAATAGACTGTATTAATAATAGAGTGTAATAGACTGTATTAATTATAATTGTTAATAGACTATAATTAATAGAGTGTACTTAATAGACATTCTATTAATTTCAATCTATTAGAGCTACAAAGTTAAAGTTTGGAGAAGTACAAAAGAGGCTTTCAGTGCTTTTTATATTATTTAGTGTGCTGATTTCGAAATGACCTACATGTTTTCCCATCACATCAGGATTTTTGTAAAATCATTTTTGCTAAAACTTTATTTGTAAAGGAATTCTTTCAAACAATTTAGCCTGGTAATTTGGCAACAGTGGTTTTTATCCAGTTAAATATATGTAAATATTGGTTCTTGGTGAGGCAAATTAATTTCTCAGCAATTAGATGAATAGTGTGTGAGTGAGTGAATATTAACGTCACACTGTTCAGCTACACGAGAGATTTGGCAATGGAACTCGTAATTTTGAACCATGGTCAAGTGACGAGGACGATACCTGAGCTGGCACCTCCTCTCCAATCTAACACATTTCATATACTGGAGAACGTTTGAACTCTCGACAGATTTAACATGCATCATCCCCCTACACGGAGGATCTTTCAGCGGCATTAGTCTAGAACTCATGAGATGCCTGCCATGAGTCCGTACCTTGGTATTAGCAATTAGATGAATCATTGTTTCTAGACCTCACAAGCTGTCTCTGATCATGAGAAAAACAAAAATTATTTGGGTTTAAACACATTACATCCAATTAGGGTACAGTTTCTAAGAAAACCACTAGCATACTGTTTTAATTTGTTTTTTATTACGATATTTACATAAAATATACAG
>BMAO01032798.1:0-19399 GCA_019973975.1 Trichonephila clavata
ATACCTTACGTCAGTAACAGCTTTAATGACATGATAGATTTCCATTTACGTCAACTGACTCTTATAAGCATATATATATCGCATTTCGAATCAACTCCAAGCCTTTTTTTAAAGACGGTTTTAATTCAAGGAGCAATCTCCGCATCTGCTCTGAGAGAAAACGGACAAGCAAGTGAAGTATAATTGGCTTACACTTAATCCAGATAAGTACCCTTAATAGGGCGAAGTTATATTTGAAAGTTAAGCATGACATAAGAGGCTGTAAAAAATAATGGTCTGGGATTAAAGTGTTCTGTTTGGGGTTCCGGCGAAATCACTGGGTACTTATAATTTAGGGAACGGGATGACGCAAAAAAGCAAGTTCTCGATTTTCGAAGGAACATTATTTTCAAAAACAAAAAGACTTCATAAACAAAAAATCGTGTCACACATTCTACATACTTTTCTTAATACACTACAACAAAATTTTTTAAAGGTGTCCAATATTTTTAGAAATATAAGGATTTGAAAAAGTACACTTCAAAAGGTGCTTTCGTATGCATGGTGTTGATTAGGTACATGTAGTTTTCCTTTTATAACATATAAAACAATAAATCATGCTGTTTTAGTTATAAAATTGTACCTTTATTTAAATGCTCTAGTCTTTTTTTTATATTTCATTGCTTAGAAATTTTTTTTCAAAAATTTGAATCTCGATTATTTTAAATTTTCATAAAAAAGGCCATTTTTTTTTTTAGAAAATTGGCAGTAAAAATAAAAATACTAACATTTCTGGAATTAAATTTGTAGAATTAAATACATTATTACTATACAAAAGATCATACCAAATTTCACTAAAATATAATAGATAGAATTTTCTACGGATGTACCTAAAAACTAGAAAAACACATTTTGAGTAATATCAAAAAAACTAAATAAAATGGTACAGCTTACTAAAATTTGATATTTAAAATATTCCAGGTTTGTATTCATCTTGCATGAACACTTCTAAAGCATCATTCTTCCTTTTATTTTGTCTTTCAATAGTCTTGGTCTCTTTTGCTGGCTTTTAAACTCTCATCTCGGCTTCACAAATTCTAACTTTGTCAATTTTTCGAAGGCCTTCACAAGTATTTATCCCAAGATTTATTTTTAGTACTCTTAATAATTTTGTTCCTGCATGTGCATCTTCATAAAAGCATATCACTGCGTCCATTACACTAATTTGAAAATATTTTTTGTGCTACAATTGTGTTTTTTGGAACTTGATTCCAGACACAGTTATTTAAGCTTTCATTTGGGTTTTGGGTACGATCATGCAAACATTTTAGTAAAAGTTTTTTGCAGATAAATCTCTAAATACATGTTTAAAAAATTTTGTATATGTTTGTATTATGTTTTTAATCTTTTCAAGAACTGGTTCTGTGAGGGAATGTTTGTAGATATACTTTCCTCCAGATACAAAGACATTTGTTGTAACCGCAATAGCTGTTTACATTTTAAAACTGCAATTTCTCGGGTATTAAGCTTTAAACCTATACATGTTATACATTTTTGGAATCAGCATTAAATTTACTATTTTTTAAAGATAAAAATAAAAAAAAAAATCGATTTTTTAAAGGTGAAAAACGTCCCGGTTCCCTTAAGACGTGAATTGTAACAAAACTAAAAGTTAAGCGTTGTATATGGAATTTAATTTTAGGTCTAATTTAATTATCCTTACATCCCCCCCCCCCATTTTAAGAGGAGTCACTGGCGCCGTTTTCTCTTTTACAAAGCAATCAATTTTCAATGTATACAAAACAGTACATAACATAATATGAAACACATATTATACTCAGTAAGTAGATTTGTAATACGAATAATAAAATCAAAATACAATAAAATAAACGAAATTATAACAAAAAATAATAACATTTCCTAAATATTAATGATAAAAATGAAATTTTTTACACATAAATGTACACTAGCGTTTTAAAATCACAATTGCTTCCAGGATAATAAGCTTCCGTTCCTCCAATACTTTCATAATATTAAATTATATTATGGCTAGCACACGTAATTTACCCATTTGTAGTATATATTGGAAAATAGTATATCAAACAATAACATAGTTGCCATAAAAATACATGATATCATACAATTACTAAAATAATATGTATTAGAATCTACTCAGCACCATCGTAGTAATATCTAATATTGCACCATAAATATTTGCATAGATGAAGTACACTGTCAAAAATATCAAAATATAGACACTATTAAAATAAAAACGGTTCATAACAATTTATACACTAGTCAACACACCAAACAATATTCTATTTTACACTCATGTCCATAAATTAAGGATAATGAAGTTCAGGGAAAGAAAGATACAGAAGAAAAACAAATTTGATTTATTTGTAAAGTCTATTTATCAAACAAAAGGTAAAGAGCAAAAAATATGATATATGTTTGAAAAAACTAATAAAAATTGCGGATTTTACTCCCTGGAGCAAATTTCAAAAAAGAACCTACTATTTACAAAAAACAGTATAACAGGATTAGTATGATGGTTAATACGGAGTATGTCTCCCGGACGATGCAATACAGGCCTTACAACGCCTACGCATGCTGAGTATCAAATTATCAATCTGATCTTGGGGAATATTACACCACTCATCAAGCAATGCCCTCCGAAGTTTCGGTAGACAGGTGGGAGGGGGTTGACGGGCTGCAATTCGCCGGCCAAGCATATCCCACACATGCTCTATTGGATTCAAGTCCGGTGAGTATGCTGGCCATTCCATACGGGGGATATCCTCCGATTGAAGGCATTCGTCTACAATGTTTGCATGCTGAGGACGGGCGTTGTCATCCATAAACAGAAATTCAGCATCCATGGCACCCCGAAACAAACGTACATGTTGTTCCAGAATGACATCCCGATAGATGTGGCCTGTCATCGTTACACTCTGAGCATGCAGGTCAGTTCTGGAACCAAGAATAATTCCTCCCCAAACGAGCCATCCTGCACCACCGTAATGGTGTCGTTTAATGGTGTTATCTTGGTGGTAACGGGTACCTGGCGCTCTCCATATGAAAGTCCGGCTAGAATCAGACTGCAAACTAAACCTGGACTCGTCGGAAAACATCACACAAGACCACTGTTACGGTGTCCACAATGCATGCTCTCTACTTCAGGTTAATCGCAAGCGACAGTGAGTTGCGGTAAGGGGAACACATCCGACAGGCCTACGAGCATATAGACCAGTGATGGCGAACCTATGACCCGTGGGTCAGACACTGTCCCATGATTGTTAGGCAACCACTTGTTTATTTACGTAGATTTATTTAAATTTTTTAACATGTGGGGACTATTTATATTCTATTTGCATTTTTTGAAGCACAGCATTGACACAAAAGCAATTTAAATGTTGTCTGTAAACTTCAGTATGATCATTATAGTTTCAAAGTTACGTAAATGACAACAAATTTGTATGAAACAATGTAGTATTTGAAATAAAACAAAAGAGTGTTTACAAAAAATTAAATAAAGTGGATAATGTTACTCACAATTTTTTTTTAAAAAATAATATCGACAAACCAAAGCAAATAACCATATTTAAAGAACTTTCTTTGGATAAAATGCACTTTTATATAGTTATTTTCTGTTATGTTTGTAGAAAGATACTTCCATAGCACTTGTATCGTCCCCTCCCTGTTTCACCTTGTGTGGTGCCAATGGGCGCCATGCGTATGTCTGTTGTTCTCGATACTAGCAATTTTTGGCTCGCAGTTTAAGACGCGCCTATATTAGTCAGTACCAGTGTTGAACTTAGTGGCATCCATTTCTAACGCATTTAAATGTAATGTATATTAATGTGTATGTATATTAGGTACGTTTTTTCTTAAAGCAGCGTTTTAAAAAGTGTTTTGGTTGCAAAAAATAACATTACTGCTGTGCTGGTTTCCAAGTTGCCCATTGCGTTGCTCGCCACGAGAAACCTTTTTCAGAAAGAGAATTTTTATTTAAAAAGAAACGTTTTTAGAATGCAGTCCTACATTGTTTGTTGATTTTAAAGAAAAAGACTTGATTATAAAGCGTATAAATGAGTTAGCTATAAGTCGCAATATAATTAAAGATCGAATAATAAAATAAGAAAAAAATATTTCTTCGCTAATACATAAATATTTAAATTATGCAGAAATGTATTCAATTGCTTTAGATGAGAGTAATTATGTTAATGGTTATGCACAATTAGAGCAGTTTTTGCGCGGTATAAGTATGGAAATATATAATGAAGAGTTAATAAAACTAATGACATTGAAAGAAAAATGTACCGGTGCTTGATATTTTTAAAGAATTTGATATTGCATTTAAAGAAATGGATATTGACTTTCAGAAAATAGTGTCTGTTACAACAGACCGTGCACCTAGTATGGTATTGAAAAACATTGGATTTATTCAGTGTCTTAAGAAAAATATTTCACATTCTCTGATTGAATTCATTGTAAAGTACACCAGCAAGTTTTATGTGCCAAGCATGGTTTAAAAACATTTTCCAGTTTAATAAAATAATTATTTTTATAAACTCAACAGCTCTTTATAAACGGCAATTAGCACAATTCTTAAATTAAAAAGAATGCCAATATTCAGAGAATTTCCCATACAGTTTTCGATGCTTAGTTTCAGTCAAGTCCTTAATCGCTTTGTAACGTTATAAAAAGAATTCAAGCTTTTTTAATTGAAAAAATAGTTTCGATTAATTACCCAATATACATTGGTTAAATGATTTAATGTATTTATGCGACATCACTCAGCATTTTAATGAACTGAATAAAAACTTCAAATGCAGGGACTAATTTGTTTTAATGATGTTAGAAAACATAAAATATTTATGAAGAAACTTTACATCTTTACTAAGGATTTGGAAATGAAAATTACGAAATATTTTCCTCAATTACAAAACACTTTCAAAACACTATAACTTTGAATACTCCGTTCCCATTTAAAAAAATGCAATTAAAATATTTAATGATTATTCAGGAAATAAAACAAGCTTTTGAGGTTAGATTCACTCAATTTAAAAGTTTGGAAAATACTTTTCGCTTTATTTTATATCCATACAAAACAGAATTTGAAACAATGGAGTTAACCGAATTTATGTGGCTAGGTATCTATAATTTACAAATGGAATCAGTTGAATTTCGAAGCAGCGTAGTGTGGAAAACACAATTTGAAGACTTGATTTCTGAAGTAGAAGGAAAAAAATTGCGTGAAAATCTTGCAGATACTATTGATCCCACAGTAAAAATTAAAAATATTATGTTATACGTATGGGATTTTTTTTTTTTTTTACCAAATAGAGTTTAAAATCACAATGAAAACACTCGTTAACAATGTTTTAACAATGTTTGGATCACATATTGATGAAAAATTTGTTTTTTTCAATGACCTTTGTAAAATCTTCTATAGAAATGGACTTGAGAGGGAATTAATTAACTGCAAAATGCGTTAAACGTTACGAAATAGGAACCTAATATTAAAAAACTGTCTGAAATTAAACAGCAAAAAATATTTCATTATATACTTCATAACCAATTTTCTTATATATATATATAACTATATAGTAATAAATAATTCATGATATATTGTATGTAATTTTCGTTATTCCTTGTTCATTCAAACGCTTTTTGCCATTTGCACCAAACACTAAAGAATTTTTAACTCCACTAAAAGTTTTTAAATCGTCAAACCACACCCAATTTTACCCGTTAAACCAACTGACTTTTTTAAAGATGTTTGTTTCAAAAATACCCAGTTAAAAATTTTTAAGCTTAACTCTGGTGCAAATGGGCATTAGTGACCCACGAGCTAGTACTAAAAAAATTATGAACAAAATTTGACCCACGTCTCAGAAAGGTTCGCCCTCCCTGATATAGACCAATGTGCCCTAAGCATCTGTACACGGTCTGCCTTGAAACTGTCGTACCGGTAGCTGAAGAGAGCTGACGAGATAGGTCTGATGCTGTGTTCCGTCTGTTTCTTTTGGCAGTAACTGCCAAATACCGGTCCTCATTCGGCGTTGTAACTCGGGGTCGACCTGTGCTGTAACATCTACTCACATTACCATCATCTTGGAATCGTTGCCAAACCCTGGAGATGACACTCTGGACGATTCCAAGTTCCTCGGATACTTCCAGCTGGGTACGTCCACATTCCAGTCGTCCGATAATTCTACCACATAAAAAATAAATCCAAATGCTTCCTTTGTGCCATAACTATGCGGTTATTGCACTGAAAGGCTTTTAAAGACCTTGTGAACAATTTACTTCTTTGCCACCATTCCTTATATACCCCTCTCTTACACTCTCGTCATTGTGACGTACTATCCGCGTCATCTGGTGGTTTCCTGTAATTTGCATATTCTTCTTCAAGATATGTGTGATAATTGTACAGGTGAAATTTTAATTTTAGAGTTCAATTTCTGTGTGATTCTGAATTATCCTTAATTTATGGAAATGAGGACACTGAAGATTTATTGCTTCTCTGCAAAATTCTTTGGGTAGATAGTGGCTGGGAAAAACAAAATTTTGTAGGAATTGAATTTGGTTTTAATGTTCTTCTGTTGGTGAAAGGCTGATACATAAAGCATGCTTCTTCAAAATGATAGGAGCATTCGATGAAAAGTTAGATGGTTTGAAGTTTGTTCGACCTAAGTTTTGTATCTATTTTTTTAAAATAACTATGGATTCTCTTCAGTGGAAACCGAAAAAAACTTTTCGTTCTACAGTTATTATGACAATTTAATATGCTACAGTATTTCATTTTTTATATGAAAGTAGATGCAAATTCGAAAATGCCGCCAAAATATTCAGTCGAATAAAACACGTGGGTATTTGTTGAGCGTATTTATCATGTGATTATGACATCAGATGAATGAAGTCCATTATTCAAATACCAGGTTTTTACACATACAGGGTAAAACGTAATATTAAAAGGCGAAGGGATAAAAATTATTTATAGAAATGACATCATGGTTTAAGGAATATTGAAACCCGTCCAAAAGACATGTCTAGGCTATATATTGATGAGCACATTTTCAGATACTAGGTCATCCCAGGTGGGATTCGAACCCACGACCTTTGGATTAGAAGTGTAACGCGCTATCCAATGAGCTAAAGGGACACAACAAACGGTGTTTTTTTTTGTAAATATGCTGTTGGATTATTATTTTTGTTTCTATTTACTCCTTTTAAATTCAATTAATGAATTAATATTTGAAAAAACTGTATTAACATAAAGTGATCCACTACAAGTATAAAGAAAGTATTTGAACTTGAATGGATGAAGAGAAAGTATTTTATTAACGATTGAAAATTTGAACAAGATATATATAGGGGAAAAGAGTGAACTAAATAGTAGGAATTGAAAAATATGATTTATGACAAATTTTCCAAAACGGTACTAAGTTTCCGGTCACGTCTCGTATAATTTGTTTCATTACACATAATTTCATATTGTTTTGTTCACATTTGATAATATTATGTTCCTGTAAGAAAACAAAAATGATTTTGTATATTTTAACACAGGAAACTCTTCGTTTGTATCCTTCTGTTCCACTTATTGCCAGGGAGTGTAAGGATTCATTTACCGTGCCTGTAAGTTATTACTTATTTATAAATGTTTACTTCTGGTATGTTTATACTACTTTCGACGTCTCAAAGGCCGCGGTGGCCGAGTGGTCTAGGCATCGGAACATGGCTAGCATGTCATGGGTACGATCCTAGTACCACTAAAGTTCCGCCGTGTAGGGGAGCGATGCATGTTAAATCTGTCGAGAGCTGAAACGTCCTCCCGTTGGTGTGGTGTGGTAGTTAGGAGAGGGGGGTGTCAGCTCAGGTGTCGTCCGCGTCACTTGACCATGGTTCAAAATTACGCGGACCGTCGCCAAAAGCCCTCGTGTTGCTAATCAGTGCGACGTTAATATTCTCTCTCTTGACGTCTCAAAGCTGTGATTGTTCAGGCAAAATACTTCCATATATAGCATGCATTATTAATGGAAATAATTAACATGTAATCATATGTTCTGTCATTATTAAATTTAAATAATGAAAGAATAGTTTGGTTTTTTTAATTTATAGGTATCCGGCTACTTAAGACAACTTTAAAAAAAAAAAAATGGCGACATGGGGATTTTTTTGTAGTTTTTAGATTTGCATTGTACATTTTATAAAAATATGCTAAAAACAAGAAGAGAAAAAGAAATAATTATTACTAAAATGGGGGGGAAATTGGTAAAAATTTACGAAAAATAACATAAAAGGGACCCATTCTGTACCAAAAGTTTAGGAACAAATTTTTAATTTTGGTGTGTTGCTATGTTATTCAAATTTGAAATGACCTTCAGGATAAGAGATATTTTAATTTTTACAAAAACTAGAGCACTTTATCTTAGTTATTATATGAAATTGCTTAAAAAAGCAGTGTTTATATATTAACATAAAGGACCGTAAATTTTGTAATAAAACAGTGATGGATAAATCTGTAGGGGGGTTAAAACACTTCTTTTATTATACCAGAACATACACACAAAAAACTCAGTTATTATTAAAAACTTTTGAGCAATTGCTGGCTCCGTTGAGCATTAAAAAAACAAAAACAACCCACACATTTCGAGTAAACGCGTTTTAAAATAATGACATCTTGCTTAAAGACATCTGCTTTTACTAAAACACTTTTAGTTTTTGTTCTAGTGAACGGAAAATAATAAACTTGGTATTTTTATAAAGTTAATAAGATGTCCTATGAAATAAAATCATAAAAGAGTTTGTCAATTTTTTGGCAAAATTCACAATTTTGGGGTAGTCGTATACCTAAAAGATGTTCCAAATTTTGTATTTCAGTCGAACCCCAATTTAACGAATTCAGCAGGACCGAACATTTCATTCGTTATTTCGGGGTTATTCATTTTTTCCCCATTTTAGTAATAATAATTTATTTTTCTCTTCTTATTTTTAGCATATTTTTTTAAAAAATGAACTAAACAAATCTAAAAACAAAACAAAAAAAATCCCCATATCTCCATTTTTTTTATAAAAAAGTTGTCGCAAGTAGTCGGATACCTTTAGAATGCTTGTATATTAATTTAATTCTTGATTGTACCTTAAAATCTATTTGTTTATTATGAGATATTTTCGGAAGTAATCAAAATGGAATGCATTGCGGTGATTCACAGTTGATTTGGGTAAAATGGCGAAACACGTGCAAATATTTCTGGATACTCATTTCTGGCTCTTTATGCACGTACCTGGTGTTTTACAAATTTTTCAGTAAAAACAGTAACTTTCATCATGGGGCTTCATTTGATTTCTTTTAAGATGTGTGGGTGTATTGTATAACGATGCATTCATTTTGTAAATTACAGTCATGCCAATTCAAAAACATTTTGATGTTGATCACATCATCTCTTAATTAATTTTAACATTAGATGAGAAAATTTTACTTCTTCTCTGCTCAAATGCCGGGAAAGAGAGCGAATTTTATCCCCTTTTTTAAATTTAAATCTTAGGAAAAACGGGAAAAAATGAATTGGGTACGTTATAATCACATGTTGAAGTGAAGAGAAATTATAGTTGCTTTTAGAAATTATACAATTGTTTCAGGGAAAAGTTTCAACCGCTCAGTAAGGTATGTGTAAGTGTTACCACTCCTAATAAGTTCAACATTTCCTGTTTTATATTATTTGATAATTGTTTCGCGTTTGTTTATTCACTTCTGAATCTGGCAACAGAATTTTAGAAAAATAAGTTTATGGAATATTCTACACAGTTTACGTTTTACGCTAAGAAAAGAACTGTATTTTATTTTATGTTTATGGAGCGTGTGCTCAATTAATTCCTTCTTTCATGTAAATAGCTTCATTTATTCAAAACTGTAAATAGCCTCATTTATCCTGTGTGTCAAAGAACAATAAAGGAATATTGTAGTTGAAGAATAGTTTTTCTCGAGTTAAACAGTAAGCTTTATGTAGATATTCTTTTACCAGGAATCATCAATAAATCTGTCAAATATTCAAAGTTTGATCCTTTTAACTAGGAATCAATAATACATATGTAAAAAAATATAGGTTTTAATCCTTTAATGCTAAATGAAGTGAGACGCATTTTGAAAAGGGATATTTTCAATTAATGGTTAAGTGTAAACTTATATATAAGATTAGAATTTTAAGTAAATACTGAGTTAGAGGTTATATTTAATACATATAGACAAATACATGCATTGCTTTTGATTATTCTTTTCACGGTCCAATTGCAGCAAAATCTTCATTTTAGCAACGAGGAGAGTGATGTATACTTTTAAACCTCGAAAACAGATTTGCTATCAACTTTGTTGGTGCTAAATTGAATGTAAAAATAGAAAAATGTTAAAATTTCTTTTTTGATTACTTTTTTAAAAATAAAAGTTGATGCATTATCTAATCCCAACAAATGTAAAGCATTTTTTCGTCGTAAGTTATCTGCACTTCTCCATTTCAGTGGATCACACGGTAGCTTCAGGTAGCGTGTGCCTGATTATGATTTGCGAATTGCATCAAGACCCAGAATTTTTCCCAGAACCGGAGAAATTCTTTCCAGAGAGGTTTCTTCCAGAAAATAGTGTAGGAAGACATCCATATGCGTATGTTCCATTCTCGGCTGGGCCAAGAAACTGCATTGGTAATTCAAAAGAATATTCCCGAACATTTATTTCAGCCAACATTGCTTATTTTGATGCTTAACTTTTAAGTATCATAGTTAGGAAGAATTTTTTTTGAAAAATTTGATGAATATTTTAATAAAAAACAAAAATTTCTTTAAAGACATACAGGGTGTCCCAAAAATATCACCCAAACTTTTCACAACCAGTTTCCTTGTTGGAAATACTTAAAAGGATGCAAAGAACTATACCTGTACGATGCATAGGTTTGAATAGGTTTACGTTCCATTAAATAGGTTACCGTTCCATTAAATAGGTTAACGTTCCATTGATTACTAGTTTTACGTTCACTTGCTTCACTATTGGTTCTAAGACAGTGTCTTGATAAACTTTTGCCGTTGGTTTCATTTAACTCTCTCAAAAATGAATATCTGAGACGCTTTCATAATTGACAATTAAAAAAAACTGAACTCCCTACAAGCATTTCTTCTTTTGTTTAACTCAGTGATACTCAACCTGCGGCCCACTTGACCTTTTTAAGTGGCCCGGTCATGGGCCATTGTGCGCTGAGAAATTCATTTATTTAAGAACAATGTATTAAAAATTTGGTGGAAAATTCTTTTAGTCAAGAAATCAAATATAGAAGTTTTGTTTTTTGTTGTCGATGTCGTAGGGTTCAATTTGGTATATTTCCCCCTAATTGTAACTTTAACGGTCAATCATAACTGACAACAGTGGTGTAGCGACCATTTTATGGGTCGAATTAATTTTCAACTATCTCATGTCTAGGCAAGTGAAAAATATTCGAACAAATTAGGTTGTTCCCAGACGATTGGGAAGTTGACTATTTTGTAGTGATAAAAAAAATGGATCAGTAATTGTTTGATTTGTCGCGAAAGTGTAGTATTTATAAAGTACCAATAAACACATGAATCGTTCAATAACACTTTGCCTTTAGGGTCTCTTTCAAGAGGCGATAGAGAGATGCTTTCTTGAATATTCTTTGTAACAGCAACAAAGTGTTTTGCCAGTGGTAATATCACAACGGTAACAAGGCATACATTTAAATTTATTAGATTATTGGTAATCACATATGGAACCATTTATTGTTGCAGAATATTTATTAAATGCTTCCAATTTAGTGTTTGATAAATTTAGCAACAAAAATAAAAAAGTATAAAAAGTAATTATAATAAAAGCAAAATAGGAGTTTTAATATTTTGATCAACTTTCTACATTTTACATTTCCTATGCTATCTTGCCCTTAAAGCATTCCTTCCCCCTTAATCCTCATGTTGCGGCCCGGGCGAAAAATAGCTATCATATGTATGCGGCCCGGCAGGAAAAAAGGTTGAGTACCCCTGGTTTAACTTCTTGGGAACTCATTGAGTGTACACAGTCATTCTGGTGGGGTGGTTGAAAGATTCGTCTAAATCAAGAATTTTCTCATTAGCGTAAACAGAATTCGTCTGTGTCTGTTATGAGCATGCCCCGTTGTTTTAAGGTACCTCTGGTGCTTTAATTCTTTTGTAAGAACATGATCAGTTATTCTTCATCTCATTTAATTTGTGACACGTTTTTCTTTTTGGCATACTCGTTCGTTTAACAAGGAGAATCTTCTTTCAACAAGAATTTCGATGAATTCTTTCCCAGACTGATTTGATGAGAGCTGGTGTTCTTACGAGCTCAAACAACTGCTTCCAGTGCAGTCTGGCACGCTGTTGGTCTCAGAAAATATCTTAATTATTCGATAAAGGAATAACCTTCTGATGTCTAAATGTTTTAGAGTCTTAAAAAAATCTCCGACATGCTCTTCTTTTTTCTTATGCAGAAAAATATGCTCTGACTGATTTTGAATAGCATACATGAAAGACTACGTTTTTTAGAAAAATAATTCAGACGATCTCCAGCGACGAAGTTTAAATTCATCTGCTGCAATTGAATTACAGTAGACTAGGGGTGGGCAGACTCTGCAGAAAATGCAGATTCACATAGGTAGGTCAGTCTCATCGATTGTAAAAAGCCAATTCTCCTGTCTAGCTGGCGTCATTGTTACACATTTTTTTTAGAATGCGTATCTTCGCTATTAATAAAGGCGGTCACCCTTAAAATGTCTTTGCGGTCCACTGGTCGATCGCGATCGACTTAATGTTTACTTTTGCAGTAGACGATCTCAAATTTGTGTATCAGAATATATGGTGCAACTAGTAGGTATACAATGTGGACGTTGGCCTTGGTACACATCAACAAACTACTTATTTTTTAATGATAAAAATAATCATTCCTTAATTAATATTACAAAGGGGGGGAGACACATTTTTGCGTTTTTTACACTTTGAGCTCAAACGGGACCGTTTTTAATCTATCCGGCGCCCTAAAGGCCGTATCACACGCACATTTTTCGTGCAACTTTTTGGCCCAATCTGAGGGTGAAGGGTTGCCGTAAACAAAACCTCATGCTTTGACGTCAGCCACGCTCTTTCTCCACATTGAATTATAACTCGCCGATTTTTCTGCTTCAAAAACGACTATCCAATATCATTCCTTTTATTTCGCTCGCGCTTTTGTTGATGGGCGTAAACAGAAATGGAGCACCATTCTGTTTAAAATATTATACGCCGTTAAAATATGTGTAAGTACACCGTTAAAATATTATACGCCATATCTGTTCTCTCTCAAAATTGCGGTGGAACCGAGCAAAAAATCGTACTTTCAACTGTTTGGTGCTCAAAGCTAAGGCTAACGACAGGCGTAATAATCCAGCCCTTAGCCGGGAAGAATTTCGTGGACCTTGATCTGATGTTACTGACGATCAGGTGGCATTTGTTTCAACATTAGTAGCCCCATTTTTGGTTAATAATAAATTTAGAAAGAACAAATTTGAAAAGCAATTTTTCTTTTTCAGAAAGTTTTAAAATTAAACTGTTGCCTTGACGCATTCAACATGACCGTTTTGTGTATTAGTCGTGCCATTCTCTCTATGATCCGAAATGAAACAAATAAAATTTCAAATCTTAATTGTATGAGCGAAAAAATTGCTTAAACATATTAAAAGAAATTTTTCTTAAACTAAATCTTCTAGTTAGTGTTTTACAATTAATGGTTCCAGTGTCATAAAAATGTACAGATTTTGTAAACTTGTCCAGCGCACATAGTGTAATGATTCGCAAATTTTTAATTGGAATGTCTGTTCGAAAAATAGCGACTTACGAATGCTCCATTTCAGGTCAGAAATTTGCAATGATAGAAGAAAAGATCGTGCTGGCTTACATTCTGAAAAAATTTCGTGTGACTTCTTTGGATCCAGTGGATAACAGAGTATTGACAACTCCACACATGACGATAAAAAATGTCAAGCCTTTTCGCGTGCGTTTTGAGCCACGGAAATATTAACGCACATTATTTGTTTGTGCGAAAAATGATTTTTGAGCATAATAAATGAACCTTTCAAGTTTTTTTTTTACAAAAATTAGGATAATGATTGTAAAAATTTTATGTAATTCTTTTATTTCAGTTTTTATTACTTAAACATGAATGTTATTTTAGTTGCATCAATTTATAATCTGAAATTTTAGATTATTTAACATGGGGACATTTTATAAAAAAGCCAGAAGGTTGTAAATGAAAATAAACAAGAGTAATAATAAAAAAAAAATTTTAATCAATTCCTACTTTGGATGAATATAAATTATTTTATTACGATTGAAAATTTGAACGATATATATGGAGAGAGTGAACTAATAGTAGGAATTGAAAAAAAAGAGCATGATTTGTCTACATTGTTTTAGCAATGCAAACCCGGTTTGGCTGAAAACCGGACTTTTGTCATTGTTTTAACAGTTACATTGTTACGACAATGGAGACGAATCAAGTTGGTGTCGAAAACAGGTAATTAATTAACCGATAATTAAGGAATTAATAGTTGAAAAAAACTGTATTAACATCAAGTGTCCTCCACTACAAGTTTAAAAAAAATTATTTGAACTTGATTGGATGAATAGAAAGTATTTTATTAATGATTGAAAATTTGAACAATATATATAAATATATAGGGAGAGAGTGAACTAATAGTAGGAATTGAAAGAGGTTTTAGTGGAAACAAAAATTGTCAGAATTGCAGTGTGAAAAGAAAAACTAAACCAATCACTCAAAATTGGCTACAGAGATAATGGACTCAGTTCATGAAGTTCACGTGATAAATACAATCATGTGTTCTCCATTGCATTCAAAACTGACATCAAACTTGCCAATTGTTGTTCTACTAGTAAAATTTTGATAAAATGTCAAATCTCATAATTGGGTAAAGATGTTCAAGCTTTAAGATCTTTTTATAAAATGATTCACAAATTAAAAAAAAAAAATACTTTAATTATATGTGTATTTTTAAATCTAGTGCATTTTTTTTTACCTATAAACATTATTATTGACAAATGTATACTTTTTTTTTTAAAAAAAGAATCAGCAAAAAGTGCAATAATGAAGTGCATGAACCCAATGGCTAAAAACGTGTTTGTAGCTATCATGGGACTATGATGTCCCATAAATTTATGTACTTATTGGTTAGTACATGTTTGTAGTTATACGACCATGAGGTTACATGAATTTATGAACTCATTGGTTAGAAACACATGTCTGTAGCTATCACATGACTATGATGCCACAAGAATTAAACCCGCTGCAAGCAAAAGAACATGAGATGATTATAAGAGAAGGAGAGAGAGTTTAGAAAACAGAAACCACAAATAATTTTAACATGAAAAAAAAAATTAGAATTTTTCAGATATGGGCCAAAGATTTAAAGTGTGTCCTTCAACTTTGTTGATGTTCATAGCAAAGCTAGGGTGAATAATGTGAATTTTGTTTAAACTGAAATAGAAAATCTGGTACAAAAATAAAAATCTTCGGGATGAAAACATTTTTAAAAAAAGTGACCTGTATGGTAGGAATCGTAGCTTCAACAACATTAAACCTTACAAGATGAGTAGTTGTTCCATTATGCAATCAACAAAAAAATGTACAAAAAATAAACTAAACACAAAAAATGCCAAAATAATTTAATTCAATTCATTCATAAAATAATCATATAAACATAATTAGAAAATAGAATTGAACAAAAAATACTTAACTTAAATCAAAGAACTATTTTAAATGCATAAGATATACTCAGATGTAATGAAACTATCAGAGAAATAGCTTTGAACACACAATTTATACGTACTTAGCAATTACCATGCATTACTGCAAACCACAGTTATATGCAAGAAAACTACAGTTTACAAAATGAAATATAAAGTAGCCTCTGAAAAAAACAATATTAGCATTAAAGCCAAAAACTTTAAGTGTGAAAGAGGTAAATTTATATAAATCACTTTATTTACGAATTTTAGAAAAACAAATATATGTTTAAGATTACAGGTTTTGTTTGATATGGAGTAACAAAGGCCATTATCCCTTGACATGAATAAATATCTTTCCTTTCTTATTTAATATGAATCAAAGAATTTATCTTCTGCAAAAAGACTTTGAAAAATTGCGTATTAACTGTTGCATGTTCCAAAAGATCTTTGAAGGTGATGTCTTAGCATGGGTCTGTATATCAGTCTATTCCACAAGTTATTTCTTTAAGAAGTATATTTGTCACAAGTTAAGAAAATGTGTTCCAAATCATTATGACTCATTTATAATTTTCATTGTATTTAAGGCCAAAGAGAGCCCAATCGTACATTTTCTTTATTCCACATACTAAAAATTTAAATCAGTTTGATTTTCTCAAAAAAAAACACCACCAAATTGAAATTATGAGCAAGTAATATTAATACCAACTTGTTAGCAAGCAAAATTCCTGCACAAAGGCATTTGATATCTTTTTTAAAACTTTTTCTGCTTAAATAAATTAAGTTTTATCATTTGTTTTAATTTTTCTAAAAATTAGGTAATCAATTTTTTCCCCTTCATACGTTAGATTAATATAAGAGTTAATTTTACATATAAATAGATAGATTAAATTTACATTGAATGGTGTTTTATGTCTTGCTTATATTATATTGCATTTTTGAACAGAAGTTTCTGCAACATAAACAATATTCATCAAAAATAAATTGTAATACTCTATTTAGAAGCAATCAGATTTTTTTAAAAAAAAATTACAATTCTAAGCCATTTAGACAAAAATGAGAATATAGAAATTCAAAATTTAATAATCAGTTCGTGATGTACAGGCATCAAGATTTTCCCCAAACAATATTTGATATTAAATATTTTGATACCAATACATATTAATACTCCTTTGTTGGTATAACAAAAACTTAAAGTGAGTAAAAATTTTGATAATTTAAATCAGTTTGTGTGGGATGTGCATAATTTATTAATTTCAAAAAATAAAAATTTGGTTCAAAGAATCTGCTTTTACAAAAAATTATTTTCTCAAGGCATTCATTTTATATTGCTTTAATTACAGGCTGTGATATTTCACAATATTAACATTTATGAAAGTGGGAAACGAACAAGTAATAAATTTGAGTGTAAATCTTGAAACAAAACGTGAATACATCTGCTAAGTAACCACAATATCAAACGAATTTAAAATATTACCAGCTAACTATAACAAAGTAACAGTGTCTACCACTCCCTTTTAAAATAATGAAATATTGTAAATTGTTTTCTACAGTGTAATAAAACAAGTAGGAAATTTATAATCATAATAAAAATTTAAACTATGTTTATTTCATTAAGAAAGATAGGTAATATGTTACTTTGATTTTGATGAATTTAAATAATTTTTAAGAGGAAAAAACTTACAATTTTCTAAAATATAAATGTAAGAACAAACCTTATGCAGGCATATATATATTCCTTGCTCAGCCGTTGCATTAACCCTTTACTACCAACAGTACTTATAAATACCACTCACTCTAAAATTACATAGAATAACTATTTTTACGGACGATATTTAGCAGGAATAGTCTTTTAAATCCAACCTTCCAAGATATATAGCAGCGCTGGTTCTATGAGGAATATTTTAGCGGGAAACGAATAGTTTTATAGCAGAAATTGCGTTTTCAGCTGACATTTTGATCAGATTGCGAAGATTGTCATTTTTGTTCTGAAAAAGTAGTTAATGTTAAGCGTCTTATTTTTTTTAATATGTTAATGAAGACTAGAAAACGATTTGATTATTTATTTTAAGTTAACAGTGTGTATAATTAATTTTACAGTTGAATATCTTTAATTAAATAGTTCTAACAGAATTAAATTTCCCAGTATTGAGTATTTTGTTAACATATCCCTTAATTTTTCAATGAAAAGATTAAAAAAATATATTGCATGAAAATAACTGCAGTAAATCATAATGTAGTAGATAAAGGGTTACATCTGCTCCTGGTGTATAGACACGTCTTTCTGACCCTCTGCATTGCACTGTTAACTATTCCAAAGGCTTTGGAATGCAACACTATGACCTTGACAGTGTATGCAAAGGATTTACTTATTTCAGAGAAGGTTTTGTTTATTTATTCCCTTTCTTTCCCCCCAATACACCATAAATTGTGCATACCTGTGTGAAATACAGTTGCACTGGGAAATGAATCACTTTTCCTCAACAATTAAAAGGGTTAAATAATTTTAAAAATACATTAAAACTTCAGTTTCATAAAAATGTTTTATTCAAATTTTCTTTACAAATGTTTTGAAGCATAATAAAATATGAAAAATGTTTTGAAGATAGAGCTAAAAAATAGTGTCTTCAGGTGTATAACTTTTAGGCACAGGAATGTTAATTGTAGATAAATGCAGTAAATATTTACATAGAAAAGTACAATTTTCAGATACAAAGTAGTTTGAAGTGCAGAAAAAACATCACAGAAGTGAAAAGAGCACTTAGTAAATTTACGTTTTAGTCTCATTGCATTAACATTAAAATACAAAAATGCTGCAGTAGAAAATATACTTTTAATGCTTATGAAAGTACAGAAACGATTTATACAAAGTACGTTATTCTTTATAAAATTAGATTATAACAATAGTATAAAATATTAACATTGATATTTTTCTTTTTTTGTGGAACCCATTTCAAAAATATATTAAAAATCTTGAACCATTTTAACATGTATATAAAAACTGACTCATTGATGTATATATATATAAATGTGACCAGCAATTTATTATATTATGCATTTAAAAAATTGGTCATGAAAATTCCTAAAAAATAACTAAATTATTTTTCATAAAAATATTTTTATGGTCGAAATTAGAAAGTATAATACCACTACATTATGCCATTAATTACAATTTTTCAAGTTTCTTTTACAAACGTATACAGAATTTAAAACACGGAATACAACTTACACAGAAAAGAATTATAACTCATTCAAATGAGGTCTTCAAGACAGAACTATCTACATTATTGTTAAGTGAGTAATACAAAAGGGAAATATGAAAATCCACCACAATGTGTGATAAAATACATCTAGTTTGATTACATGTCAAAACACAGCAGTCCTATACAAGTTCTTGCAAAATAAAAGGACATATTCCTTCATTTAAAAAATAAAAATATTTCAAGGAAAAGCAAAAGAATACAACCAAGGAAAAAGATACCGAAGAAAAACGAAAACACTGAAATAGTATCAACTATATCTACAAACATTTTCATACAATATTACTACTGTGGACAAAAATGAATCAATCATACCCACAAAAAATGTATATAGTACACAAATGGTACAATAAACATAAAAGAAT
>BMAO01032799.1:0-51208 GCA_019973975.1 Trichonephila clavata
AAAATCCTGTTTTAAAGGGTAAGAAACTGATTTTTTTATACATCGAATTTCATTATTTTGATTAAAAATGTTATCGCTAATTATATCATTATTACTGAGTAGTACATTATTCCCAAAGCTTAGTAAATCTTAATTTTTTTTGAATGAAAGAAGTTAAAGTATATGGTGGAATCGAATTTATGTAAACAAGATGCAAACTTTGAAGTGTCATAATTGTCTTTACCACTAATACTAAAATATGTTAAATTATTAGTCATTTGAATTTAAGGTGTTATTATTCAAATGTTAGTGAAATACCATTACTTTTTGTGCGTGGTGCAGTTTTTAAATTGCGGAATGATTTCTTATGAATCTAACTTAATTTTGCTTAATTGTTAAAGAAATGATGAATAATTTGTTAATTTTATAAGAACCTAAAATTATAATGTCTTATGAGTCATTCCTGAGTCTTTATATTTTTTTTAAAAAAAAATCTTTTCTATGCCTATTTTAAAAAACTATTCTAATTCTCTCATTTATTTCTACTGAGTGCAAGAATCCTTTCACTAAAACTATTAAATGTATAAAGTCTTAAGGTGATATTTCAAACTTATTAGAAGCAAAAATTAAAAAGGAATGATATTTAAGCATAAAGCAGTATTTAAAATATAAATCAAAATAGAAGGTCCTATTACAAATTTAAATAGTATATAATTTAAATCGACATAATTCTCGCAATTATTTTTAAATTGGGTAGCATAAATTTTTTGAAATACTCAATGCAGAATAGAAGACCATGTAAATGTTAAAAAATATCAGTTAAAAATTAACCAATGAAATGTAACATTAATATAGATTTAATAATAATTGCATTCTTTAAATATAATTTTTTATTTTAAGATTTTTTTCGAATATCTCTTAAATTCGAACAAATATAATATAAAATTTTTATAAGTAAAATATTTAAAGAATATTATTTTTGAAGGGACATTGGATCATAATTTTTGTTAGTCCTCTGATTTATTTTTTTAGATTTCACAGTATGCTGAATATTGAAATCATTATTTTTCAATATAAGATTTATCATTATATTTTTTTGTAAAATATTTTTCATGTTCATAATAAAAAGCTGTTATAAATGTAAAACATAAATCTTAACGAAAACGTAAGGATTGATTTTCCTTCACGATATCTATAGTGGACTCAATAATAAACTAAAATTATATGAAAGGAAAAGAATATTTTACTTTCGCATTTATTTTCAGCAAAGTTCAGGTACTAAAATAAAATTTCCTGTTTAGGAAGTTATTTTAAGCTTAGAACTTAATTATCTTTTTTTGAATACCTTTTTTCATCGCAAATATTTAAATAGTGAAAATGAGAGATCTAAGAATTTTGAAGACATTTTTGTAAAGTTTTAACTTTTAAAATATTTTTGACCGTAATTTCAAGATATGTTCTGTAATTTTTTATTACATTGCTATTAATGATTTTTTTTTGGTAATATAAATTAAATTACTATTCATATAATCGAAGAAATTTTCCTTTCAAATATAAAATCGAAAATCATTTAGTAATGTCATGGCGCCATCTGTTGGTGTTTGTTAGCGAAATGTAGATGTAATATTTTTTTATTTGACGAATGAAACTCCCGGATGTACAATGACGTCATGTCTTCTTTGCGTCTGCGTCGTAAGTCCATTTCAATTCCAAAATCTACAAGATGGCTGACGCGTTGCAAGCATCGTGTACGGCTCCTGTTTTCAAAAGACCAAGGCTTGAATTTTCACCTTGTGAAAGTGATACATTGATATCATATGAATCCGTGTTATCCGAGGAAAGATTTAGTGTGGATTCCGAAGTTCAGGAGGACTCCTATGGTAAGTTTTCCCTTGTTAATGATGGCGGTTCGTGAACATTCCAAATCTGCCATTTGAAGGAGATCAAGGTCCTTCTTCCTTGCTTGTACGGTCGCTGAGTTCGAGGATATAGTGGCATATATGTACGTTAGGCCTAATTCCCGTAAAGTAGCATTGCGATTTTTCTCGGAGGCTAGCTTTCGTATGTGTGACGTCACTATTTAGTTGTATACGAGAGTGGAGGGTTTGTTGATATTCGTTTGCACGAGGTCGTGTCAGATCGTTGATCCTTAACTCAGCTGATAGTCATTAAAATAAGCGGGATTTGGTTAATAGTTTATGAAACTAATTATAAATTAAAAACTGAGAAATTTGGTAGGAATTGAAAATATGTAGCTGGTATTCTGTTAGAAAGGAGAAATTTTTTTTTATTTGCGTTGATCTTAAACTGTCTTGTTTGTATTTACATTCATGCATTTTTTAAAATTTAATTTGAGTATGAATTTAACGATTCATACTACTGAATCTTTTTAATATCCTATATCTAAAACTATATTAGCTTTTTAGTTACAATGATTGAAATTTTTTAACGAGAAATATAAATAAGTATATGAAAAGTTCTGAAATGAATGTGACAGGAATTTTCAACACGTCAAGTTAAAATATCGGAGATGAAGTCATTCTTTAGAATTTGTTTCGGTTTTAATTTGAGAAAATACATTCTAATAAAAACATTGTTTGTATTTTGAAGATTAAAATTCAAGTAATTTTTTTCTGTTAAAATGTTTCAATCATGATATAATGGAACTTGCTTGAAAATGAAACTTCCTGATGGATGAAACATATATATATTCATTTGAATAGGATTGATATTGCTAATGTGATTAGATGCTACAGTCTTGCACCAATATTTAAAATGGTCCCCTTTAAGTTATCACTAACTTTTTAACAATTATGTCACTGTCATAAGTAGGTGGTGCTGCAATGTCCTTCTTGAGATAGTTTATAACTGGTATGTTGCATTCGACCTTTTGAGAGTGAAAGGTAAATTTTTTGTCTTTTTCTTCCTTCCTTTTGGTATTTTATGCAGGATTTAGTGTAGTAATATTGTTCAAGTATTTCTTGCATTTTGTATAAAATGAAGAAAAATCAGTGCTGCTCAAATTTCCCCATTGTTCAGTGTTTAATTTGTGAGGTACTTTTGTATTAACATCATTACAGCCAAATTTGTGCCATGCAAATCATGTCATATCTTAACGGCAAGAGAACATTGTCAAAAAAAAAAAAGAAAATTCTTGGGTGTTTTAATTTGGAAAAAAAAACTATTGGTCAGATTGTGGTAAAAAAAATGGTGTGATCCGTATGTCACAAATGTGTCTGCAGTGATGTTAATACACAACTACCACTAGGGATTTATGACTTCTGTTGTCCAGTAAATGCACATATATTAGGTATTTGCGTATTATCCCAACAATCGCCAATGTTCAAGATAACTCACCAAGTTGGCAACCCCAATTTCGCATGTGTTGTATGCTTTGAAATTGTCAATCACATGCTTCGTTTCATATAATGTCGCCAATAGGATGTAAGTACCCTAAGCAAAATTCACTGTATTTGCTTCACATATTGGGATCATGCATCAAACAATACTAAACTGTTGATTAGATGTACAACTCTTTTATGCTGTCATATTTTGGACTAGTTATTGCATGTTCTGACAAGATTCAGTTCCTGTTTATACGTACGTAGACGGCTGCACCTGCAATCAGCCCGACTTTTACCATGCAATGCTTGTCATTACTTTTACTTTATATAACTATCTAAAAAGTTTTAGAATAAAGTTTTTGTAAGTTTACTCAAATTTTTTAATTCGTTAAAATAATTAGAAATTTTTTCAACTTTCATAAGAATTGAAAGTTTACAAATATTTTACTTTGTATTTTATCTTTTGCGGGCTGCCTAATGTTGTCCATGATCCTCCAAATTAGTTTTAATTTTCTATGGACTCCCTTAGCAGTGACAAGAGCCCCAGGGGTCTATAGGAACCACTTTGGGAACACGGGGTTCAGGTAATGTTTAGTTTTAAATCAAAGTTGGGTGATTTTATTGTCTAATGTATATTCTTAATATATGGTATGTACTACTTAATTTGAATTGTTCATTGAATGAGACTTCATTCTGTATAATTGGGAATCTAGGGTGCCTGGATGTGGTTGTTGGTCAGATCATGAACTTGTCAGCATTGCTAAGTCACAAATTTAGATCCTGATGTCACCAAAGACCTGCCATGTTAGGGGTTGATGTATGTTGAATCTGGCATGACTCAAAGTCCTCATGTTGACTAAGTGTAGAGAGTGGGAGTGCCAGCTCAGATGTTGTTTTTGTCTCCTGACCATGAGGTTTTGTCACTGATAGCCTTCACATTACTTTAGAGTATGACATTAATGAACTCGTTCGCTTCTGAGTGTTTGGATTTATGAAACTCCGGATTAAATGTAACTTTTTAACTTGAGCCCAGTAGGGTAGCTGAATTTAGAATGTCCTTGATACTCTTTTCCGTATGAGTGTTTATAACATTGTTAGTTTCAATTGTAGAAAAAAGTCAAAGCAATTGATTTAAAAAAAAATTATACTTAAAGCTACCAATACTATTTATTTTTTTGAAGTCTTAACATAAAGAATTTTCATCACAAATTGATTAGGCTTTGTAGAAGTCATTTATACTCAATTATATAAATTGAAGGGAGGGGTAAACAGTGGGACAACCAAAAGTGAGTAAGAATTGGATAAATCACTTTGGTGATAAAATTCAATTTTTTGAGACTATGTCTACGAGACTAGTCTTTAGCGGTAACTGAATTTTCATTACTTACATATTATCACAACCATATTGGCAACATTATATGAAATGAAGCACATGATTGTCAATTCGACACATGCAAAATCAGAGTTACCAACTTGGCAAGTTATCTTTAACATTGGTATTGTTACAATAGAACGTAAGTACTGTGTTTTCTTTAAGAGTTAATCTTTGTGACATGAAATATTCTGTACTGCTACAGCTTACTGTAACTACAGATAATTGTGCTTTGTAATATGCTACCACTGAAGATAGGCATGTGAGACTTTCATACAATACAAACATTGTGAAGTTGTTAAATTAGGTCAGCTTTGTATTTATTATGATTTTTAAAAAGTAATTTAAATTAAGTGATGTTTAATTTAAAAGCATCACTTAATCCAGGTGGGAGCTGATGATAAAGTATATCATGCATGTAGAAGAATCCGATAGACGAGAAAGTATCGTTTTTGTATTTTTTTGCATCAGAGCTTTAGTTGTTTCGATAATTTAATTGAAACCAATGATTATGGATATTAACATTCAGATTAAATTGTGAGTACAAAGATTGTATGAAATAAAGGAGGCAATGTATATAATAAATTCTTCAGAATCTTAAAAACCTATTATGCATGGAGTAGTATGTTACAGTAGTAAAGGATCACCTAAGATGTTTTCATTACTTGATGGTGGCTTTGCGAAGCTGGTACAAATGTTAATGTAATCTAAATGTGTGTTTTAATGCAAAAATAGTGAATAATATGTTTTTAGTATAACCTCACTCTTATGTTAAGTTATTAAACTTAACATAAGAGTGAGGTTAAATGCATATTGGTCACATGAAAAATGTTCAAATTCATTAACCTCTGGATAATTGTCCTTTATATGATACCATTGTTACTGTAGTTTTCTCCATTGTAGTTATTTTAAATAAAAATTACATTTATAGAACTAAATTGTTATTTCAAGAGGTTTTTCGCTGAAACTAATACAAATAATTGCCAGTGTTAAATCTTTGTGTTGGGTTTCCCAATATTAAGTATATTTAATTTTATTGTTATGGTGTTTAAACTTGACATCATTGTATGCAATAGAAATTGGAATATTTTTAAATGACTCTTGAATAAAATTTAATTTAATCTTATGTTCCTCTTGGTGATGTTTGGGAAAGTTAATGGTAGTGTTAAGAGTTCAAAAATTAAATAAATTATTTATTTACCTTACACCTATTCATTACAAGATATTTATATCTTAAATAGAAGTTATTTATGCTATTAATTATTAGTTCTACAGAATGTGTGTGTGTCCTTCGTGAGGGAGGAGGCAAACCCCACCTATCTTTCTAGTGTTTCAAAACAAACTCCTTCCACTCTCTTGGGGGGGGATGCTGTTGGTTTCTGACACCTTGAATTACACTTAGGATTCCAGCTAGCTTGTGTGACCAAGGCCATTGGATGACAGGCAATGTCAGATGAAAAAACCCTGCAATATTTATGGGTTCGTTGTGAACTGTGTCATGCTATCTGTATAGAAAAGCCAATTTTTCAGCTGGAGTGGCGGGAAATGGTACTCTTTTTAACGCAAATGCAATAATCTAGTAGCCTTCTGTATTTTAAAGTAATTTGAAGCTTTATATATATATATATATATTATTAACCACTGTGTAGAAGTTTGTAGTAGTCTTGTAAATTGCATTAAAGTGTTGAAAGGTTTAGGTTCATAATGAAGCATCCAAGACATTTTACAAAATGGATTTAACTGTATCACAAAGTGACATGTATTGAAGTATGGAGAACATCAACTGAAGATAACTTAATTCAAGTAATAACTTAGTCTCTAAGCACTAAATGATTCTGGTTCAAAATGATGAGAATCATTGCCGATGTGTTCTACAATCTTGTTCTTATTACCGTTTTTCTGCAAGTTTTACAGGACAGTCGATAAAAAGCTTCAGATTTCTATTGCATACAATAAAATAAATTCAGCGATTGCTGCTAAGAAATTCAGCATGCCTGAATTTCAATACATGTTTATTCAAGCATACAGGGACATATATTATACCTTCATATTTATAAAATGCTATTCAGAAAAAGTTTTTAATTATGTATTATATAAACATCTTTTTCAATATTTTAGAAGTCACGTCGTCAAGTGATTGTCCTACTGATAATCTTGAAGATGCAGCATCTCTTGTTGCAAGTTTTAATGTTCCTGATACAAATGGTGTTCATATCACTTCCAGTTCAGATGTTCAACAACCAGTTTTTGACCAGAGTAGTCAGAATGGTTAGATTTAGTTTTTGATAACTAAGAATAATTTTATTAAATATATTGTTTTTCTGAATTGTTTTTAAAATAATTTGAGTGGTTTTCTGTGACATCAATAAGTAATTTCTGTGAGGTACTATAGGATAGAAATAAAGAACTTATAATCTAGATACTTTTTCATTTAATAGAAGTTTTTTTTATAGATTTATAAAAGTTTTTCAAAAATTTTTAAATTTACATCCATTTTACAATTATTATGCTTTATTTGAGTTGGTGGCAGTTTACTTTTAGTTTCTTGCTTTCTACAGAAGTTCAATTACATTATAAAAGATTAGATTTATATGATTTAGTAAAAAATTAGTGGGTAGTTTTAAGATTTTCCATAAAATCAAATCATTGCATAATTTAATTTTTGTTTTCTTGTTACATATGTTAAAATTAAGATATTGGCCCATGACAGCTATCTAAAAAGTCTGTAAATCATGTTAAAAGTAAGTTAGTAAAAAAAGAACATTATATAATTAAGTTTTTTTTGAAAGAATTTAAAATTAAAACATAAAATATTATTTGTTTCACTTATATAATTTAGAAGATAAAAATTTATGTTCATTTCTTGCAGATTTTGTAATGGAAAGTACATTGGATATGTATGCCAATGATTCTTGTAATCAATCTGGATTGAACCCTCAACCTGAAAAAGATGCAGATGAGAATGGTGTACAAGACCAAGACTCTATTAGTGAGTTATCAGGCTTAAGTGATTTATCAAATTTTAGCGAAGACTCGGAGGTGGATTCTGGTAATTTCTTACTTCTACAGTGTTTCCATTTATGGTTTTTAGAAGACCAGTTTAATGGAAATCTGTATTCTGTTTGCAATTCATACATTTATAATTTTTATAGTCGTAAATTTTTCATAAATTTAGTTTTTCTTATTTTTATTTTCCTTATATGTTATCCTAAATATTTTGATTTAAATTTTGATTAAAATGTTCTAATTTTTATGTGTGTTTATATAAGTTTTTGGCTCAATCATATTTTAGCCCACATCTTTATTGTATATATTGGATAGAAATCTAATACAGAAGAGCTACTGGCACATTGTACCAAACGTGTGGGCTAAAGTAGGTTACAATGTACAAGCTTTTCATCAATATGTTCATTTTGATAAATCTTTAAAAATTGAAAGTGTCAATTTGTAACATTGTGTACTTGAGGATTAACACTGTAAATACTATTTTGTAATCTTACATATATGTGATTACAAATAAAAAATCATGCTTATTAACCAGTAAAATTATGAAATATTTATGTTAATAATAAAGTTTCTCATTTCTGTCAGATTCTTAAGTTATTAAAAATTTTACAGCTCATGCTTCTTGGATTCAAAGACAAAGAAATATTGGAATAGATCCACGAATGTTACTTGCGGAGATATTACCAGAAGGAACATTAATACCTGAGATTGTTAATGAAAGCATGTTGTGGAGATACATTTTTAATATAATGAATGCACCTAAGCGTCCCAAATTAACTGGAATTAATACCCTTGATGATGCAGTGAACCTTCTTCGAACATGCAAAAAAATAATTGTTCTTACTGGAGCTGGAGTACGTATGAAAACTATTAAATAGAACATGTTTCAAATCCAGTATAATTTTGTTTTGTATTTCTCTTTTATTAGGTTTCGTTATATATTCCTTTGGTAGACCACATACAATTGCATAATTTTGAAATTAATTAGAAATACAGTCAACCTTTTTTTCATGTATGTAAATTCACTGTAATATGTTTGAGTCCAGATTTTATGTTGACACATGTTCTGCATAAAAGACTTCACGATCCAATATTCCACAGGGGCTGAAAAGTCCCGGGCCTAACACATAGATGGCGCTAGTTTTATTGCAGTCACCTTTTTTTCAGTTAATACTAACCTTCAAAAGACAGCTGTTATATATATAAAATTTCATGATATTCTATTCATTAGTGTGTGAGTTATTGTGCTAAGAGTGATGCTACTTTTGTTATTTTCAGAACAATGGATCAAAAACAATTTCGTGTTTTAATTTTACACTGCTTCTTGATGGGAAAAAATATCGTTCAAGCGAAGCAATGGCTTGAAAAGTGTTATGGGGACTCCGCTCCATCAGAAACAACAATAAAACGTTGGTTTGCTGACTTCAAACGTGGTCGTAGAGACACCGATGATGCAGAACACAGTGGACGTCCAAATGAGGCGGTAACACCAGAAAACATAAAAAAAATCCACAAAATCGTTTTGAATGAAAGTGAAGAAATCGAAAAGTGAAGTTACGTGAGTTAGCTGACATCGTAAAGATATCAAAAGAACGTGTTGGCTTTATATTGCATGAGCATTTGACTATGAGAAAGCTCTGTTCAAAGTGGGTGCCGCGTTTCCTCACTGTTGACCAAAAACAAGAACGTGTTGATGATTCTGAGCAGTGTTTGGCCATGTTTAAACGTAACAAACTGGAATTTTTGCGTCGATATGTGACAATGGGGGGGAGGGGGGAAACATGGATTCATCACTTCACTCCGGAATCAAAACGATCGTCATCTGAGTGGGCAGCAACTGGTGAACCTCGTCCAAAGCGCCCGAAAGCACAACAATCGGCTGGAATGGTTATAGCCTCTGTATTTTGGGATGTGCGAGGTGTAATATTCATCGACTATCTTGAGAAAAGAAATGCCATCAACAGTGAATATTATATAGCATTTGAAGGCCGAAATTACAAAGAAACGACCGCATATGGCAAAGAAAAAAATTTTGTTTCATCAAGACAACGCACCGTGTCACAAGTCAATCAAAACAATGGCAAAACTACATGAATTGAACTTCGAATTGCTCCCACATCCACCGTATTCGCCAGATTTGGCTCCCAGCGACTACTGGCTGTTCGCAGACCTGAAAAAAATGCTCGCTGGTAAGAAATTTCGCACGATTGAAGAGGTTATCGCTGAAACTGAGGCCTATTTTGAGGCAAAAGATAAATCGTTCTACAAAAGTGGTATTGAAATGTTAGAGAGGTGCTGGAATGATTGCGTTGCTCTTGATGGAGATTACGTTGATGAATAAAGCTAATTTTGAACCAAAAAAACTGTTTTCTTTGTTAGGCCCGGGACTTTTCAGCCCATGTGTTATATTTTTTTGGATCTAGTTAGCTGCTTAAATGTTGAAATTGCTGAGTATACATTTCTTTGATGTATAATAATTTATTAATTAAAAATAAATTTTTCTATTGAAGATTTATTGTATAATTATACATTTCATTTTCTGAACTTATTTAAAATACTTTCAATTTTTATTTTGGTCAGTTAATTCTTTTTGTATATTCTGTATTTCAGAGTGTTAAATGAAACGTTTGATTTATAGTTACAAATTGATAAAATATTTTTTAAAAATATAAGTTATTTTTTGTAGTAGAATTATATAAAATTTGAATGCTTACTTTTCATATTTTTTAATGCTTCCTAATTTAAGACATTGCAATCTGAAGGGTTTATTTTTAGGTTTATTAAATTCTCAATCTGTATTTCAAGATAAAAACCAATACTGAAATTATGAATAGGAAATGTGAATTCATTAGCATTAGTTATAAGTTTGAAACGGGCCTAATTATTTTCATAGGAAATAAGGCAAAATTGTATGGCTTGAATTTGAACATTTCTTGTGCTGGTTTCATGTAATCTAAGTATTAAAAGATACTGAGGTACTTCTGTATTTTATGGGTTTTGTAAGAGATTTAGGGATTAAAAAAAGCAACACTTGCTGCTGTGAAAACATTTGGTGTTGTTCATATTGCTTTGTTATATTATCAAAAAGAATCGGTGTCAATACATATTTTGCAAATCTTTCAGAAGAACAAATGAAATAGTGTGTTTATTGTTATATAAGGATAAACAAGGGTTTTTTTTAGTATTTGGATGCTTTTAATTACTTATACAGCCTTGACTGTTTATTGTATTAAAAATCACTCTGTAAATATTGCATTAAACTTTGATAAAAACTGAACTCGATTGTTTAAATACAGGGCTATTCATAATTCCATCCCAAATTTCAAAATCAATCTTATTGGCAGCACATGTTATTCGAGAACTTGATCTTTTACATCGGACCAAGTTTTTATATTCCCTTTTCAGTGCAATGTAGCAGAAATGAATGAAAGGACAACATGCACTATCAATAACATTGATAGTAACATGTTGAGTAGATTGGGGGAGGAAATAGACTGTCAAAGTGATTTATGCTGCATAACCAAGTTTTACACAGGAAACACCTTTAAAGTATGTTAATAAAACTTGAATTTGCAGTATTAGTCTTAGTTTTTTTAGTATAGCACTTTGAAACCCAAAAAGGAATAATGAATAACCCGCTACTATCGTATTTAGATACCTGTGATAAAGCTGAAATTAAATTCAAACATATTGATTTTCGTTAACCTTTTGGGAATATATTCCATTACTTATGCAGGTAGTCATGTTATTTCTGTTGAGTGAAGTTAGAAAGTAGTGAATTTTGAATTTAGGTTTAAGAATCCATGTTATGGTAGTTTAAATTTAAGAAAAAATATTGATTTCAGGTGTCATCTTTATCATTTTATAAATAATTATAAATGAAATTCTTTGCCAATCACTCATGATGTACATCTAATGTTAATGTTTTTAAATTTGATGTGAATTTAAGCTCTAAAATTTGTACATTACACATACTCTGTATATGCACATTTGTGCCTCAGCACAAATACACTGTATTCTCCCCTTTCCAAAAGATATTACATTATTTAGAAACATTGTTTTTATCTATGAATAAATCAAATCTCCACCTATATTTTGCTCACAAAGAACTATTTCATGCATTAAAATTGTGTGTGTATAATATGCATTAAAATATTAATTTGTCTAATGCATAATTTGAAATCTGTTTTTTTTTTTAAATGTTCAATTTATTTTCATGGGTTTTTTTTTGTAATATTTTATGAAGCATAAAATAGAATTTTATAAATCTTGTATTTTTTTTAGGTATCTGTGTCCTGTGGTATTCCAGACTTTAGATCCAGAAATGGTGTTTATGCCAGATTAAGTAAAGATTATCCTGATCTTCCTGACCCACAAGCAATGTTTGATATAAATTATTTCAGGAAAGATCCTAGGCCATTTTTCAAATTTGCAAAAGTAAATTTTATTTCGTTAATAAAATATTATCATTTAAGACAAGCTTTGTAATTTTTTTAAAATTAAGTTTTGAAGCTAAATGCATACAACTAAACTCTTGGAAACTTGTCTTTGTTTGATATGTATTTTTTCAGATTCATTTTAGTTGCAAAATTTAATTTTAATGCTTAGAGCATTGATTTTTGAATTGCAGTTCTTTCTTTTACTTTAACAATTTCTAATATTGTTAGTTCTCAAAGTTTCTAATGCATTTGTCTGGCATTTTACATGTAGCTGTATAAAACAATTTTATGCCTTTAATTTGTGATGTCCACTTTTGCATGTATTAAATATATATGCTTTATATTAGTTTTAATTTTATTAAATTTCAAAAATTAAGAACTAATTATGGTTTTAAATGAGTATTGAACTAAAAAATTAAAATTTTGGCTTAGTATTTTGTGAAAAATGTGCTTAATGATGAATTTTTTAAAAATTGTACTTTAAAACCTCCAGTCATTTAGATTTCTCATTCCAGATGGTAATTTGTGTATTTATATAAAAAATGACCGGTAAAGAAAAAGCCAATCTAAGCTAGAGATGCCAGTCATTGAATAAATACACTGAAAACCAGAGGTTCCCAAATGTACCCAACATCTTTATAGGAACATTACAGAAAATACATTACATATCTTTTGCATTAGCTTATCATTGAAAACCTTAGTTTTTAAAGGGCACTGTCAGTAAAAAGTCCTCAAATTTACAATTAAATATTTACTAAAACTGAAACATATACCTAATTGTATGGCTTACTTGAGTTCTAAATTTTGATATCTAAAATTATTTTTTAAGTGATTTTGCTTTAGAATAAATAAATCATAAATTGCTGGTTATAACTGCATTGCCACATTAATAAGTTTTTATGTGGATAAACAGTTACAATATATATAATATTAAATACTACTGCTTCAAAATATCAGTTCATAAAAATGTAAAAGTTATTGCACATCAGCTTTCCGATTTGTAAAATATTTACTTTACAAAATTCAAGCTTATATTTTTATCAGGCTTCTAAAATTTGAAGACTCAGTGCTGCTCATAGTAATCTAACAAAAATTTTCCTTAAAATATTTTATAACTTCAAATGAGTTTTCTGTGTATGCTATTGATACGTATCAAAATGAGATACTGACTCGTGTTGAGTTAATCATCAATCCATTTATAATTTTTCATAAAGAATAGATTTTACAACATGTACATCAACTTTAATTGTATTTGGTGAGAGTTGCAGGAATTTTATGTGCTTGTTCCAATTATATATATTTTGTTCTTATTCTGTTCTCAATTTCATTTTCTTTAATTTGTAGGAAATTTATCCTGGACAATTTCAGCCATCCCCTAGCCATCGATTCATAAAACTTCTTGAAAAACAAGGAAGACTATTGAGGAATTATTCACAAAATATTGACACTTTGGAGCATGCAGCTGGGATAAAAAATGTTATAACATGCCATGGTAATTTTTCAATTGTAGTTTTAATATTAATTTAAAATTATTCTTTATCTACTTCTGTAAAATATTTTTAATAAGGAGTTATTTTGAAGTTCATTTTTCTGGAATTTTATAAAGGTAATAACTTGGATTTTTAGGACCCAAGAATATAAGGAAAGTAATTGTAATTTGTATGTATATAAATAAAATTTGTCCTTTAATTTTGTGACTGATATGTAATCTACAGAATTTTTGAAAGGGAAATTAATAAATTTAATTCCACAGTAAATGAAAATTTATATAGGAATAGGAATAAAATTATCTCCCGTGCTTGTTAATTTCCTCTAATTTACTTGTATTTAGTTTGGAACACCAGATTTGTGTTAAATATTTTTAAAATGAAATGTTAAATTTATTTATTAAAATGTGCAGTTTTTAATATAGTCTTAATATAAATGGTAGTAATAAATTGGAGACTAAAAAGATATTTTAAAGAATAACTTAATTACTTTTCAGGATCTTTTGCAACTGCTACCTGCACTATATGTGACTATAAAGTAGATTCATCTGTTATAAAAGAAGATATTTTTAATCAAGTAAGGAAATTTTTTTATTTGCTGAAATTGAATTTTATTGATTAAATAAAATTGTGTGCGAAGAATCATAAATGTAACTTTTTACAGACTATACCCTATTGTCCTGTTTGCCCTCCTGCATTGGGAGAAAGAGGAATTATGAAACCTGATATAGTATTTTTTGGTGAGGGGTTATCAGATGAGTTTCATGAATGTCTAAATGAAGATAAACAAGTTTGTGATCTTCTGATTGTCATAGGCTCATCTCTTAAAGTTCGACCTGTTGCTATGATTCCTAGTAAGTTTTTCTGATCTTTCAGAATGTAATTAGCATTAGAAATATAGAAAAATGTTGTATAATCATATAAAAGCTCGTGTGTTGAGAATTTGTATCTTCCATGTTAGTGAGTTGTAATTTAATTATAATGTACATGTATTATTCTTAAATGTGTTTAATTTTAGAATTCGTAAATAAAAATTTCTTTGCTTTGCTCATAAAAAATTTACACTTTTCAGCCATTTCATTTCATCACCAAAATCCCTTATTTTTAAGCATTTTTGTGTCAAATTTCAGTTGTCCATAGATTTTCTCTTCTGCAGCTCTTTATTGTTTTATATTCATAATAGGTTGACATTAACCATAGAAATCATTACTTTTAAGTTTTAAAAAAAATTCAGTTTATCCTTCCTTCTGCATATCTTATTTCATTAGCCATTAGTTCATAACTCCATTAGTATGCATGGTTTCCTTTAAATAGAGCTTTTTTCTCCTCTGTGGCAACTTCTTGGAACTTAACTCTTAGTATTTTGTACATATTTGTATTTCCTATCCATCATATTGCCAAACAATTTGTTTTCATTAGTTGTTCCAAAGGGAAAAATAGTATTCTTTCAAATTAGATTTATTTCACTTCCAGTAGAAAGAGGGTGGTGCACTTTGTGGCATGTCATACTGATATATAATGCATTTCTAATTCATATATGATGGCTACCCAAATCAAAAGGTAACACATTCGATTGCATCCAAATGACCTCAGCATCGCAGAACAGGAAATCAAAGGGATGTAAGAAGTATGCACCGCATACGTTTGAAAAATATTTCCAAAGTCTGACATTAATTACCAAGCAGTATGGAGTGCAAGTACTGAAATATCAGTTATTATTGAACTAGCTTCTAGTCAGGAAAAAACATGAAATAAATGCATGAAATAAATTCCTTTGGCAATAGCATCCCCTAGCAGTAATGGTAGAAAGTATAAATATTTGTCCCAGGTGGTCACTTAATTTTATCTTACAAAATGTTGAATTCAAAAGTGGCCGCCTTGCAATTTCAAGTTTGACTATGGATTCCAATAGATGCATTAAATAAAATGAAGTTTGAATTAAAGAAAATAATAAGTATGGGTTGCTTGTGTCATTCAATTAATTCGACATCAAGAAATGGTGCTACTTTACCTTTTAAAATCAAGGAGGTGCTCCTAAATGCATATTCTACTATTTATAAAACATTCAAAATGTGTACAATGTAGAAGTCTTAAATTTTAAAGCATTCATGTACTCATTGGTTATCATTTGGTCATAAACATCTATTTCTAACTTAATGGTTAACTTCTGTGTGTCAATTTTTTTATGAATATAATCTAAGAGTGGAGTAATTTCTGTATCTTTTCGTAAAAGTATCTTTACTGTAAATTCATTAGTCAGTCTTGTTATGTATTACTTATATGCCTTATATACTAACTATTAACGTCTTAGTGTGTGAATTTTTATAAGTTGTGAATACAAAACATTTCTTATAAGTACTTTACTCATAAAAATACCTTGTAATTTTTCATTGCATTATTCAAACAACATATTTGTACATTGCGATTTATTGTATAACATTGAAATATCATTTATTCTCTATTTTAAGAATTACCTTGAAATATCACTCTATTTTAAAATTTTTTTTTTAACATTTTTGTTTTCAAAAATTGAAAGGTATGGTAATGTGTAATTATCACTTGTTACAAGTGTTTGAAAAGGAAATCATCACAAAGATTAGTTATAAGCAACTCTTTGCTTTTATATTGAATTTAAAATAAGAAGGTACAAACAATTATACATGTAAGAATTAACATAAAAAGTCAATTGAATTGAAATTTTATGAAATATCATTGAAATATAAAAATCTGTTTACTTTTATTAGAGAATGCATTAGAAACAGTATTTGTGTGAATGTGATTTTTGTTTTAATATTTTATCATTTATGTATGAATGATAAAAATGTTTGAAAATTACTTAATGTGTCGATTTTTTAATGGAAACTTCTAACTGTTAAAAATGTATCTTATAAATGGAATATACTATTTGTAGTTTTTCTTTATGAGTTATTTATTTTATTCTTTGCAAAATTATATTCTCTAGTGGTATATTTTAATTTTACTCTAACCTTTCTAAGTTTTCATATTTTTGTTTTTCTGCATTATTAATCTATCATTTGAACACTATCTCACTTTATCTATCTCACTTTATTATATGTAAAATATATCTTAATATCCTATTCATAAATATTTTTTCATTTAATAGATGCAATATCATCAAATGTTCCACAAATTTTAATTAATAGAGAGCCTTTAAAACATCTGACGTTTGATATAGAGTTGCTGGGTGATTGTGATGTTATCATTGGCGAATTATGCCGAAGGTAAATTTTCAAATATTGGATGTCTTTAAATGTTATGTTAATTCATCAAATAACTCTAAAATCTCAATGTATTTTAAATTTTTATAAAAGTTAAAGCATATGTGTATCTTATTAATTATTGTAATTTTTAATGGAACCATTACTTTCTTCATTATAAGTGGTCAAATTGGAATAACAAATTATATTGTTGCCAGAGTTACTTAGTATAAATTTTCAATATTTGAATCTATGAATGTTGGTTTTTGAGTAGATAAAAGTAGGAAGTTTATTAGATTTTTAATACAAATTATTACACTTGCATATGTTCAATCAAATGAAAATTATGTTTTAAACATTAATGTTAAAAAAAAAAAGGTTTTTATGACTGAAAGAAGAGAAAAAGACAAAATTCATTATTCATAAGTGTGTTTATTAAGAATTAGTATAAATTTTGTCTTTCAAACCTCTTAAGCTGATTTATTTTAGATTGAGATTATTACCCTAAGTCTTTATACAAATGACTGATTTGTCAATTTTATTACCTTGTATGTAATGTAGCTACTTAAGTACCTTTGTATATTTTGTAAAAGATAATAATCCTTGTAACATTTGTTTTCTTGGCATTTAATTTCTGAACAGCTTGCTCATTAATTGAATGTAGTTACCTATAAGATATTAATATACCAGGTATGAATGCAAATAAAAAAATTTTGGGGGGCCCTTTGTTTGAAAAATGGAAATATAAATATAAAATGAGTATACAGAAAGGAGGGAAATGCAAGTCGCAGCAATAATTTCCATTGCTGATGTAACTAGATAAGAAACAAATTGTCAGAATGTAGTAATCTTTACATTTAAAAGGCTCTTTTCTTGTCTACATACATCAATGATATAGTTAATGAACCATATGATTTGAAACATAGTTAAATTCTTGTCGAAGTCGATATGGAACGGAGAATAAACATTAAATTCAATTTCAAATTGGGCAAAACTGCAACAGGAATCCATTAAATGTTTAATTAAGTGTACAGAGAAGGAAGAAATTACGTGGTTTACAAATTTTTGAATGGTTTAACTGTTTGTAGGATAGCTGGAAAAATGTTGGAAGATGTCAGGTACGCTTAAAGGCTTCATTTTGTGCACATATTAGAAGTAATTGGGAAAATATGTGAGCTTGGAATTTCAAATTGTCATAGTGCAGCATGAATTAAAAGTATAAAAATATTTGTTAAATTATTTTTAATATTAATGCTGCATATATGAGATCCTACTCCCCTTATTTTTCAAATATTTATGTGTATAAACATGCTCTATGAAAAATATTTTTAGGTCTATCTTCAACTATCTTAAGATTTACTTATATATATTTATGTATAAAATTGGTCCTAAAATTTATTTTAAGTATATTTTAATGTCTTTCAGATTGAAATCTGAATGGGCTCTAGACGATGATATTCCATCTGTACCATTGAAAGAATTGAATGTATTTCAATCAAGGGAAAATTTTCCTTCTTTAAGTGACCTTGCTACTTTAGATTCAACAGATTTTCCTGAAATAAATAATAATTTTGATTTTTCACAAGGACAAACAAATGGTGGTCCCTCAAGTCTAACTCAAAGTGAAGAAAGTAACAGTTGTGATTATCATGGTTTATCTGCTATAAAACTTGATGACAGTGAAGATGGATCAAATCAAGGGCAACTTTTTGTTGATTCTAGTAGTAATCCAGAAGCTGCTCCTAAGTTAGATGATGCCTATACAACCAATTCATATTTGAGTAACAATAAAGATTATTTTACAAAAAAGTTACCAGGTAAGAGAAAATATATAGAAATTTGTAATTAGAATTTCTCTTAACAATGAGAGAAAGAAAATTCTTATTCCTGGTATCTAACATATTTACTTGAATCTAAGCCACACTATTTTTTTAGTGTTAATTCTATTGAAAATCAAGTGCAGCTTAAAATCAAAGGCGAAAAATTTGTTGGATGAGGGAAATTGAATTTCCATCCCTTTCAAAAGGAAAAATGTAACCGTCCATTTGGGTCTATTGTATCAACGACTTATCCCATTCAGCAGTCTTCTGTCTATCCTAGACATCTTTATCTGCTTGTATTAAGAAAATTTTTATACGCTTTCTTTTTAATCACCTAAACATCTAAGAGATCACAACGCCAGCTCCAGTTCTGAAGTCAGCTGTGATAATGAGAGTAATGAATCATTTTTGAAACATGATATTGACAGTTGGAATAATTGTAGGTTCATGTATGTATTTGAAAGTTTTTAATACTGGTAAAATTTTGTTATTTACTTATTATTTCTCATTAAAAACACTTTTTAAATTTCTTCAGAATTTGATATTGATGATTTTTTATTTCTTCTCCAAAATGAGTAGAGAATTGGGGTGCGGCTTAGAATCAATAACAACATTCTTTCGCAAAAATATTTTGAGAAATGAATTTTTTATAGTTTGTTCAATGCAAAGATTGTCAAAACAATTTTTACTGCAAAGTTAATGTATTTTTAAAAATAGCATAAAATATAAACACAAAACTAATTAATATAAATTAGTTTGTTTCCTACTAGAAAGCAGTTAAAGCCAGGATGGGCATTAAGTCGATCATGATCGTCGGATAGACCAAGACATTTTGGGTTGACTGCCTTGACCCTAAGACATGCTTACTAAAAGAAACATTATGATAGAATACTGTCGCCTGCTTGATTTTAGATTTTTTTTAAAAAATGGATTACAATTTGTGTTTACGTAAGCAAATGATTTGATAAATGTATAGATGACACACGTACCTTTATTAGAAGTGATCAGTGACTCTTAATACATTCATTGCCGCTATTTGGGAGGAAAGCCAACTATTGAAATTAATTTCCCCCACTTGTGACTGAAGGGGGAGAATAAATGTTGGATGATCAACTATTCCTGCGATAGCATGAGATTAGCTCTCTCTATTTAGACTTCATCCCACTTTTTGCTTTTCCTTGGGATTGGGTTCTTGTGTTGTCGTTATGTCTCACGAAGACACAGGACTCAGTAGTGAACAAATTATGTGCATATCTGCTTCAGATTCATCGGTTCACATATGTTCTCTGCTCACTGCATTGAATGTCCATGGTCTAGCAGTCGCTCACAGTTAAAGTATTCAACTTGACAATTTTGTGTAACTTGAGTTTTTGTAGAAAAAATAGCATTCTGTCATACAATGTTGAAAACAAGTGTTATGAAAAGAAAATTTACGGTTTTAATATAGAATTACAACATTTATGCCATGTGGTGGACTGCAACAAATTAAAAACATTAGAAGTAGCTCATACCCTGGAAAAGTCCGCCCGTCCCTGATTTAAAGGATATGCTGTAGAGCAGGGGTGGGTGGCCAACCTTTTTGGGAAGCGTGCCACAATCTGATAAAAAAAAAATTACGCGTGCCACTTTCAACTTTTCCACCAAACTAAAAAATATACAGAAGTTAAAAAATGTTACTTATAGGCTTATTATTTGTTATTTACACCAAAAACATATTTTTAAATGCAAGTTCTATATAGTGAAAATGTAAAAAAAATTTTAAAAAATGGTATAACAAATAAAAAGAAAAGTAGAAACTTATATTTTATTGCTTTTAAACTTTTACAGGATAAATCAGTTAGCTTAGGTACAAAATAAAAATAAGCAACATGAAATATTTAATTTTAAATGATTATTAAGCAGTCAGTATTTTTTTAATGCGGCTTTTGAAGTTGTATTTTTTTTACTAAATTCATCTATATTTGGATTAGTTCGTTAAGATGCTAACAAAATTAGGTGTTTTAGGTGCATATCATTTTGAGTAATATTTTGATTTAATTACGTTCATAATAGAAAATATTTCTTCACGAACATATGTTGATCTAAACCTGCAACAATATCTGACAGCTAAATCATGTAAATTTGAAAAATTGTTTGGTGGCATAAATTTCCAAAATTCGATACAATTCAGATCATTTGCGGTTAAAATAATTTCCTTATATTTGCTTTTCAGAGTAATATGGTGCTGTAGATCAATAATTTCAATTTGTACCTGAGGTGGGTAACAATGTCTTGAAGAGAAATCGAAAAAGGGTTAGGGAAAAGTTCAGTATTTTTTATCATCTTTAAAATCCTTAAACCTGGCACTGAAAGAATACTGCAAAATGGATATTAAATTTTTAAATCTATCATAGTTCGGAACATTACTAACTTCGGTAGATAATTCCTGCATCAATGGGAAATTAGTTATAATTTCCCATTCATCCAGACAAAATTTTCCATCTCCAAAATCCAGACAAAAAGAAAAGCAAAAGTTTGTTCACAAAAGAAGATATATGACCAACTAGGGTAGGAAAAAATACAATTTTTTCCCTGTAATCTTTAAATTGTTTAAATGTTCCATTCTATCTGTAAGAAAAAGTAAGTCCTACAGCAATTTTAACTCTTGAGGAGTGAGCATTCACAGGGAAGTTCAACGTTTTCTTTCAGATATTCTAAAACACACATTCCCTCAAACTCCAGAATCTCACAAGTAAACTTCCTTTGGAAAGCCAGCACACACTACAATGAAGGAGTAATTTGCCATTTTCTTTCGTTTCTTCGGGGGAAAGCGAAAGAAATCTTTGTCCATTTAAAGCACAAGTTCGTATTTTGTTGACCACAGGGTCAACACCGAAAGACAAGTTTAAGTCCTTGGCACAAAGAGCTTTTTGATGCATAATACAATGATACTTGAAAACTTTTCTTCCTAAATGATTTTCAAGCAATGCGACAAAACATTTTATTCTGCCAATTATGCAAGGCGCTACATCTGTGCATACACTGTCTAATTTTGTCCATTCTACTTTGTTAACTTGTTAACTTCAATTAAATTTTTAAGTTCCTTAAAAATGTCTTCACCTGTAGTTAAAACTAGTTGGGGCTTAAATCAAGAAGTTCTTCCACAGTATCAAAATTATTGTTCGTGTAACGCACAAAGATGCGTAACTGCGCATTGTCTTTGATATCACAGCTTTCATCCAAAGTTAATGAAAAATATTTGTAATTTTGAAGTCCAGAGACCATTTGCGTTCCAACATCCTGGCCTATGTTATCTATACGACACATGACGGTATTTCTAAACAAAGCTATTATATCAACCACATTCAAATCCCCGACATTTTGGGTGAAAATTAAAAGGCTACTTTTTATTATCCCCTCTCCATCAGAATGTTTTTTCTTAAGAGCTAACAACAAAGAAAGTTCATAAGAACCCTTCACCATGGTTTCCATTTCGTCATTTCTCTTCTGAAACAAAGATTGTTGGAATGCTAAAGATTTCTTTTTTTTTTAATTGATAAATTCAGTGTGCAAATTTGATTTAACAGGATATTTGCTGTTGAATTCCCTATGCAGTTGTTTGAAATGATGGTCCAAGTTAAATTTTTTTAGAACTGCTATACAAATTTTACATATCAAACCAACAGGCTTGAAAGCATTTTGGTGTGTACACAAGTATTTTTCTTCCCAGACAATTTTAAAATCACGTGCTGCAATATCCTCTTCATAATTTATTTTCCATGTCAAAGGTTTACTCATAAACATATTGAAAATAGAAAAAAAAAATTTTAAACTACGCTCAACGCTAAAATCTAAAAACAGTTTTAGAAAAGGAAAAAAGCTTAATGTCTTGCTAAACAGAGTTTAAAATCAACTGAGTCTGACAGCTAGAAATAATTTGCCAAAGTTGCGCTACAAATTTTCTAGGTTCCGAATCCAGCAGTCTGATTAGTCATGGATGCAAGTTCCCACTCCTACTTTATAAAGCGGCTACTTTGTGCAGATAGAATTACTTCTACCGTATCAACAACTGCTCTTCTAATATATTGCAGAATTACTTCTTGACATTACAGAAATCGTAAATAGCCAACACCTTCAGAAAAACCTTTTTATCTGGCATCACGCTAACAGTCAACAGCTATAAACACTAAACTTCAGCGCTGCAAGGGGAAGCTGAAATTCGAATGGAAATCCGAGATGTTAAAAATTATCCGCCCCCGAGAGAGGGTGACTTTTTGGGCAGATTCGACCGTCCGAGAAAGGGAGAATTTATTTGTTTTTGGTCTCACATTACTCAACACTTTTCTCAGAACATTACAATGCTGCGAAATTGTAAGTTTTGGAGCATGATCTCATTTTTGGTGCTATATTGAAGAAAAGAAAAAAATCTTGCATAGTGCCTTTAAAATCTCACACTGAAAAGTTCTGTTTTTTACATATTCTCTTCATGATAATTTTTTATTCTAATTCATTTAATTCAGTAATATTTTCATAAAATTTTTGTAATTTTTCAATAAGTCTTCGCGTGCCACAGTTATGACTTCCGCTTGCCACAATGTGGCACACGTGCTGCGGGTTGGCTATCCCTGCTGTAGAGTTTATATCAAATAAAAATAAAAATGAAAGAATGTCTTTATTTTGTATACTTAAAAATTTTTTAATTTAAGTATTTTTGAAAATTTTTTATTTTACTAGAATGCTCATGCATACTTTTTTCTTTCTCAAAGGCTCCATTAGGTTGTGTCAAATATCTAGACTCGCATATATATAATTTCTGTTACTTTTTACTAATGCATTTGTCAGTGTCAAAAGTAAAACTGACATAAAAATACACTTCATTTTAAACCCAGACTTTACTGCCAGCTAATTCCATCATTAAATATAACTATTGCCTTACATGAACTGTTATTTTGTGAGATCCTAGTGTTTTTAGGTTGGTATTTTTCAAACTGTAAAGACTCGCTTGAATTAAGAAACTTTTCACTCAGTTTCTTTTTTAATAGTTTAGGTAAAAAATAACTGAAGATTATACTGAATTCATAATAGCAATAGGCAGAATTCTTTAATAATTAACTTAAATTATTTTAATGATATTGCATTCTAGTACATACATCATTAGTAGATAGCTTCAATTGGGTTGAAGTAATACATTGGCTCATTATTTCTTAAATAATGTAGCTCCGTATAATATAGAAAAAAAAATCTAATGTAGCACATTCCAAGTCTGAGTGAGGTTTAGACAGTAGGGTACTTGCTTGAACATTGTCCTCATCATTTGTCCATAGCTTAAAATGACAAGATCCATTGCCAAAAGCTCTTGCGTTGCTTTAAAGTGCTACATTAATGAACTTTTGTGTATGTATTTGTATTTTATGTGAATGTGGAATCTGTTATTTCATAAAATGTAATTTGGTATTTGATTTATTGCCTTACAAAGTAAAGTATAAAATTATTGGATCTTGTGATCTAACTAGTTACAAATTATTGATTGCTTAGTTGTAAGAGTATTAAAGACTACTATAATTATTGCTTACAATTTGTGTTTTTGAATAAAAATTTTGTAATATTTTTTAAAGTAAATTTTTTGCTAGTTGGATTTAAGTAACCAATTTTATGATCTGTAAAATTTAAATGTGGCAATTGATGAACTAAATTGGTTTTTTATTACTGTTTTTTACTGATAGTTATCATTGTTTTGTATTCTGTTTTTCTGTATTTATTAATTAATCTATCCAAAATATGAAATGTATTTTTTGAGATTTTAACTATTTATCACAGTTAATTTAAAAAAAATTGTTATAAAAAGTTAATATGATCTTAAAAACTTGCTTTATGGTCAAATTTATTTTTCATTTTCATACTGTTAGTTATTTATGAAATAACTAAGTAAAGTATGTGTGAAATTATTAATTTGTTACATTCTGTCAGACTTGGTTAGTGATTTCATGAAATACCTAAGTATTCTGATACCACTAAATTGTGTACTTTAATGGCAACACACGTACCCATGTTCGTATGTATAATTTTTAATACACTTCAGAGACAGAGAAATTATTTGAATACGAAAGATTTAAATTGATAGTTGAAATTTTGGAAACTTCAAACAGATGAATGCTGCAATATTGTAAGAATTTTTGACCTGGGGACAGCTTTATAAAAGTGAGGTTTTAACAAGTTGTATGGCTAGCCAACCTTTCTTTTTCTGTTTATAATACTGAGCAAAGTTATATGAAATATAATAGATTTTAAGTCCATTCGTAGTAAAAAGTTTGCATATCTAAAAAAGCATTTGAATGCTCGAATCACACAATAATAAACCAATTATTGCCAGATACAATGATCCAAATACAAATTCAAAGCTTGAAAAATAAAGGTTGTAACAAATGGCAAAAAGACACAATAGTGCTCACTCTATTAACTACGTGAACACTTAGCCAATCAGCCTGCCAGCTGGTTGGTGAAAGCAGATGTAAATAGCCATGCGCAAGTATCTCGTTATTGTTGATTATTTGACGGTTTTGATGTATTATAACTGTGCACAATTTTGAATGTAAGAGTTGGAATAAAAAAATAGCTAATAAAGGTTTTGATCTGAGCTAACCGCCATAGATTTTCTTTGAGTGCAGGTTATAAGGTTGATTAATAGCATTAATAAGTATTAAATTATTTTAACTAAATTAAACTAAAAATTTAAATTATAGGAATAATAAGGATATATTTGCAATTCAGTAAACAAAAACAATAAGCTAGAACAGGTCTTCAAACTTTTTCAATTCACTGAACTTTTAGAACTATAAGGTATTTTTGGGGAGCCCCATTCCCCTTCTCCTTAAAAGAATATTTCTTCAAATAATATTTTAAAGTAGATCAACATGTTATAGGTTCTTTATGGAAATACAATCTTAAAAGTATCTTATTTTTTTATTAAAACTTTTTAGTATAATAATGTATAAGTTGCATATTAATATTAATTTGTGACCTCTAAGTGTCACCTACCCATGCATTACATGTAGTATTTGGGATATGTACTTTACAAATTACCCATTGAAATTATCTGCAGTCAAATTTCATATTTTGCGTTTAGTTTGTTTTATAATTTATTTTTGTAGGCACTCGCATTGAAAAATATTTTTCAATAAAATACATTGTTCTGAATGACATTAAAATGTTTATAAGCTGTGTCAGAAATCTTGTGTATTTTATTTTGTATGAATTTGCAAAATAAAACTTTGAAGCTATTCTTGCTTAAGTTTAGATTATAATGTCAGATCTCCTCTCTGTTGATATGTCAATAATTTGTCCCCTTTCCTTCAATATAGGTGTTTTTACCACAAATGTAAAAAGGTACATTTTCTATTTGAAAACTATTTAATTGTACAAAATATTGCACTAACAAGGGGAAAATTATTCCATGAAACCTGGGATAGCAGATAATAGAATATTCACAGTCTAGTAGAGGGTGCATCTGAAGACAAAAGTTTTAATATTATTATATTGCAATAAATGTTTTAAAAAGTATTACAAAATAAAGTTATATTATGTGTAAGGAAAATTTCCAGTTTTGATGATGGGGATGAGCTTTAGAAACTTGTAGTTTTATGAACTTCTTAGAAAATTTGAATCCATTTTGCATTCATGTTTATAATTTCCATTAAAACGTTTTATTGTGACTTGTGAAACACAGTTTGAAGACCACTGAGCTAGAGAAAGAAATTTTCTGGTATATATGACAAAAAAATTTAGCGCACCAAGAAGGAGTCGTCAAAATGGAATGAAACTTTACATACGTAATGACTACTTTGATTTAAGTAAATGATTAGAAAATCAAAGAAAAAGGATCATTCATTTCAGAGAAAAAGGCAAAAGAATGGAGGATTTAATACCCTGTTGAACCCCCTCTAGCGCGATACAATCGGGCAGTGAGGCATACAAGTTCTGTGATGTCTTGAGACATTTCGTTCCATATTTGCTGTAACCTTGCCTCTAGTTCGTTCAAACTCGTGGGATGCCCTACTCGCCATCCCAAATGATCCCAGATATGCTCGATTGGAGACACATGGGGATAGGGCAGGCCAAGGAAGGGTAGTAACAGTTATGAGACAGTCTTGTGACACCCTTGCGGTGTCAGGCTGAGCATTGTCTTGTTGAAAAATGGCTCCTGGGAGCCATTGCATGAGTGGCAACACATGTGGTTGCAGGATGTCATGGACATACCACTGGGCTGTCATGGTGCCACGGATCAAAACTAGGGATGACTGTGTATTCTAGGCAATGGCACCCCATACCATCTGTTGGGAGCGGTGTGTCTCTGTAAAACAAAGGCAAGATTGAGGCGTTCACCACGGGGTCTCCACACACAAACAAGATTGGTATCACTGCTGAGATTGAATCTGGATTTGTCGCTAAAGACAACCTGGCTCCATTCTGCTGCAGTCCAGTTTCCTCGTGCCTGGCATCACTCCAAATGGAGGCATCGATGGGTGGGCGGCAAGGGCAGCACATGTAATGGGCGCTGCGATCCCTAATGTCCTTCAGCCAGGTACCTTCGTATGGTTCGAGAAGACACAGGGACCCCTAGTGAAGGTGCTACCTATACCTGGATGGTGGCCGATGAAGCAGTTGGCTGTATGCATGCATTTCTTGCAATGGGGCGGTCTTCTCAATGGTCTGTCGAGGGTGTCCTGAGCCTGGTCTTTGTGTAAATGACATCTCACGGATCCACTGGTCTCGACACCTCCTCACAACACAATCAGAGTGTCCTAATTGACGAGCCACTAGCCTATCTGACCACCCAGCTTCCATCATGCCGATGATTCTCCCCTTCTCAAACTGCGACAGCTGCTCATACTGTCTCCAAAAAACTAGTTATGGCATGTCGACCTCAGCGCTTCCTTTGTAAACTATTCAGCACGCTCAAACAAGCTTTGGTTACCTGTTTTACTAAGAACGACATTAAAACGCCCTCTACTGGCTATATGTAATGTGCAATCACACTGCATTTATAATCATTTGCATATCTCCTCGACATGTTCCTTTATGCCAAGTTTCATTACGATCCCGCAATTATTTCTTGGTGTGCTAATTTTTTTGTCCATGAGTGTATTTTATTTGAAATAGCTTCTTTAATTTGAGAAGGGTAGTATTTAAATGTAGTGAAGATTCATAGAACTATGAATATTTATATTAATAAAAGTAACCTACTAATCTGTAAATAACAATTTAAGATATCTTTGTACACAGATAATTAAAAGTAAAAACTAAGGAGGTATTGTTGTTTCAAACAGCTAATAAGATTATTCTGGATTTTTCTGAATTATTGGAAACTAAGAATCTGTTACGTGGTATGTATTTTATTGCAATGTTTTTGAAAATTTATAATTGTGTATCCCCACCTTTTGTAAGCCATTAGTTTCAATCTGAAAAATTTGTTTGATCAATGTATTTGTTTTTCTGAATTACACAGATAAATCTGGATATAAATTTTATATGTGTGTATATATATCATAAAGGGAAAGCTTTAGTATAGTTATCTATGTAATTTCAAAGTGAGTGGTACTTACAAGTACCGTTGGTAGATAAAGGGTTGAATGTTATTCTACACTGCTGGCCACACAAAAGGCAATACCCTGAAGGAAACATGCAAGCCATGTGAAATTTACACCATGCATTGGCAACGATGAAATTTACAAATCATTAGAATTATAGTGCAGACGCACAAAGTTTTTTGAAATAAACAGCTACAATATCATACTTTGTTATATTTTTTTCAGATCAGACTTATCTATTTTGTCCACCAAACCGATATATTTTTCAAGGTGCCGAAGTGTACAGAGAAGATGATGATGATGATTGTTGTAGTACGTCAACAGATTATTCTTCAGATAGTGATTCGCCACAGAGGCCACATTCAGATGATGGAAGTGGTAGTGGAGATATCAATAACAGTTTATTACAGAATGAATATGCATTATCTCAGTCAAGTAATGACCAACCTTGCCCTGTCGGTGAAAGTGGAATCGATAGCAAACATTCGAATGAAAGTCCGAAAACATAAGACATAATGCTAAAATTTTAGTTTTATTATTCATCACTGCTGTTTTATTGTAATTTTCTAATTATCTCAGTAAAATGTAGCCCAAAACACATTGTAAATGTCCTACCATTTTGGTCTTATTTTTTAAATGTTTAATATGCAAATAGATTTTAAAATATCTTTAAAAATATATATATAAATACATACGAGAGAGATCTGTCCACATGTAGATTTTAAATCATTCTTGTGTACTATTTTGAAGTATTAAATTCTTCAAATTGTCTTGCTGAGTAAAAATTTATGGCTTTTTTTTTTAAGTATGGAATGTTTCCTAAGTACACTAGATAGAAGGAAACTAATTCTGAAGCTTGGAAAACTTTATAATTTGAATCATTTAGAAAATAATTACAGTTTATTTGGAAAATATAGGACAATCATCCTTTGACTTTTATGCTGAAAAGCAGTAAATGCTTGTATATATGTCATTTGTTCTTTTCTTAACTCGAGTGTGCAATTGTGAAATTATTTTTTACTCCAATATTTTTATAAGTAATTATTTTGTCCACCATCATTACTGTATTACATTAATATCATTATAAACTTTCCTCGTGTTTCAGTTTTTGTTTCATGCAATCATATTTGTTTAAAAATAAATAGTTATTTTCTAGTTTAAATGTTATTCATTGTCAGTTCTTACCTTATAGGTATTTTGTACTGAATGTGTTAATTATATATAGATATAACATGGAAACTCATTAAAATGTTTTTCATTTGCACATTGTTAATGTATATATTGTGTGTAAGTATAATTAAAATATAAGCACATAAATTTTAATGTAAAAATGTTCGCATAATGGAATAGTTAACTATAATACCTGCAGTTACATTTTGTCATTTTTCACTTCTGTATTACAAATTCAATATGATATTTAGTAATTTATATATTCCAGCTCATTACAGAAATATAGGTATTTTGTGTTTTGAATAATTTTTTATATAGTGCCAAATCTATTATTTCTGGAATTATAAATAATTCCTTTTTTGGAGTGAATAAATTGTTTTAAATTCTTATTTAAAAAAATCAAAGGTTAAATCTTGATAAATTTCATGATTAAAATTCAGTTGATGGAGCTGATTTCAAACTAAATTCATTTTTAGTATATTAATATTTAAAATTTAGTATCAGATTAATATGGTTAGTAAAAACCATTTTTTGGGGGGGACCAAGTATAAAACTATTTAAATTTAATTATATTTGCTTATATATGTGGGTATTTTTCCTTGATTATATGAAAAGGTTATAATTACCTCCTTTTTTTGTATTTAGCTTTATTTTCTTGAATATTAAAGCAAAATAAATAAGAATTTTTTCTTTTAAAATATATTTATTATATAGAAATATATAACTTCAAACTACACCCCTATAATTACAAAACTTTTTTGAATGTGGTTGATGTTGATGGTTTATGTATTCATTGATGGCCATGGCTTAAGTGAGAAAATCTGTGCAATGTCTTGTGCGAGTGTATATGGGTTTATTATCTCGTTTGTGATATTAATAATGTAACATCAATGTTATATTTAATCTCTTGCTTATGTTGGATTATTAATCATTTATAATCCCTTTTTAAAAATTCGATGCTGAAATGTAAAATGTTTTTTTTTTTACATATGTTAGCTTAGTATTAGTAGACATAACTGTTTTAATTTATTATTTTTCTTTTGCTACTTTGTGTATTTTAATAAATGTCAAAATTGTATGCCAATGTATAAACTACATATCTTTGGATTTTCTTATGCTGTGGTGCTTGCTTATGTAATGATTATTGATTGGGATATAATATTAGTTATGTATGTGGTAACAGAGTTGTAAATATAATTATTAATAAACTTTTAAATATAATTTCTCAATCTAGGTTTTAATATTAGGATCTGTTTATTAATTTTCCTTTGAAAAATCTATTAGAAATTTTCGTGATGGTGCAAACCTAAAATTTGTTGGATAGATTACTCTTTATAGAATTAAATAATAATTGAAATTATATATAATCTTTAAAGTCAAATTTTTATTTAGTAAAAGGGCATATATAGTTGTAATAGCTTTAAAATTTTTTTCCTGGTATACTTCAGCTATTTTTGTCGAGGATCTCTTCTCACATTAATTCTTTGAGACTATATTTTCAAAATATAATATAGTGTTGAAATACTGTACATATTGTTATAGTTTTGTCTTTCTATTTTATGTTTGGATGTAACTGCTGTAATTTTGCTGTAGTGTGTTAAAGTAATGCGCAGGAATTTTCGAATAAGCTTTCTATCCTATGTTCGAAGAGTTTTATTATAAGAAGTCAATTTTTATAGCCTTATGATCTAACCTGTATTGCAATTATTTTGAGCAACCCAAAATGAAAGATTGGAATGTTTTTCTGAATTGTTGACTCTTGTCTATTGACAAGTGAAATGAATCTGATTTATCAATTTGATATTCAAATAATCTAAATTACTTTATTGATGTTACATGTTATTAAAAAAATCAGATTCATTACAAAAATTGTTGAAACAAAAGTCTTGATTCAAAGGCTCAAATAAAGAACATTCAATCTTGTAAACAATATCTAAAAGGTAAAAGTTTATTTCAAGAAGTTTGTTTTTTGTATGGGGTGCTAAAAGTTATTGGTCAGGTTGGATTGTCTGCCCCCTTAAAAAAAATTTGGCTGGATTGAATAGGGAAGCTTAATTTGCATTGTTTATGTAGCCAATATTTTTATGAAGTATTTGCCAAAGAAATCCCCCCCCCTCCTTTGAAGGGTTTTGGTGTGATTTATTGATATTGAAAATGTGTGGAAATGTCATCTCTAGAAGTTTTCTGGTGTTTTTACATTCTTATCAATGATAAAAGAAACAATTCAGTATTTATTTAATGTTGTACTGACTCAGTGTTTCTTTTGTTTTTAGCAAGAATTATTCAAAACCAATTGGCTATAGTTTGAAAAATATGCTCAATTTTTCAAAATATTTTCCCCTATGGATTAAAAGCAAAAAAAGAAAGTTATAAAATGGAAGTGCATTTGTATGTTCAAAATGAGGAAGCAATCTTTCACTGGATAAATATTTTGTGTAATAGTTTGTTAATTTTTATTACACTCAAAATCTTAGTTATTGGTATATTGTTTTCTTGTAAAGACACCTTATATGGATTCAAAGATAAGATGTGTTATGCATGTGAATTTTTTTTTATTTCAGAGAGATTTTTCATGTCAAGTATCTTTTTATAATTTTGAAAATTTAAATTTTGACTTGTATATGAAAACTTATTCAAATACTTTTATGCATTTCATGGAAATTTTTAGTTTTTTATTTGTTTAAAATTAATGAATTAACTTAATCATTTTTTTTATTTCAGATAGTTCTAAAATTTTATTTTGAAAGTATAAAACCTTTTTTCTCTTAATATTCAAAGTATTTCTAATACTCGCTAATGAGTCAGGTTATATGTTGAGTAAGTCCTGAAACATATGCAATACCAATATTTAGTATCATACAGCCATTCGGGTTAAAATATTTCTATATTTAATATGGTTTTGTTGCATAAGATTTTTCTTTAGATTTAATTGCAATTTTTCAGTTATCGAAACCAAATCAGTAATGTAAAAATTCAGATTGTAAATTAATAGAGGCCCTAAAAAGGTTTTGCTGTGGAATAAAAAAATGTTGGAAAATTTGATATGTATTATAATGGTTTTATTTGATTTTGTAAAATCGGTTGAACACGCCTCTGTATGTATTTTCTGTTCATAACTTATGATTCATGAATATTGCCTATGAAAGTATTGTTACAGCTTAATTATTGGGTATATTTTTTTTTAGTTCTAATAATATTCTTTTACTCCTCATAGTTTAACACAGCTTTTCTTTGTTGTAAAACCTACCTTGTTCTTATAGGTAATTGCTATACTTAAAAAGTAGTGTAAAAAATTGTTTTTACTAAACTGATTTAATGGATTTTATACCTTTAAATTATTTGGATGTAAAAAGTTTACTGTTGAGTAATTTCAATTCATTATGCTATATTTTTTTAAATACAATTTTTTGTTTCCTTTTGTAAACTGTTATGTTTTCTCTAATTTTATGCAATATAAAAAAGCAAGGTAATTGAGATTTGGCTTTAATTTGTATATCAGCGTTTTTTTTTTTTTTGTTGCTTCGCTTTAGAATTTTTTATCTTTAAATTTAACAAAAAAATGTTAAGCTTCAATTGCTGAGGTGCAAAGTATTTCCTTCCCTGTGGAAATTCTCAGGGATCCTTTTTGTCCATAATTTTGTGAATGAATAATTAGGTTGGCTTCTCTTAATACACTTAACAAAATTCTGGATTCGTTAATTGATAGAAAAATGTGCACATTTTCATATTAATTTAAAACTGTAAGGTATGCATTTAATATACTTGGTTTTTATAAATACTGTATAATATAATTTTTTCCTTTAATATGTTATGTGAAAAATCAATTGGCAATGCAGTATGGGGACAAATTATGAAATAATCATATTTTCTTTTATGGTACATTATAACTAGATCATAAATATAAGAAAACAGGCTGCTATATTATATATTTTGTAAGATAATGTTATATTCTGAATCTTCACTAATATTGGTATAATTTTTGGTCTCTGAAAGTATTCTGAATATGGGTCCCATTCTTTTAACATTTTGTGAAGACAACCTTAAATGAAAGTTTGAAATAGTGTTACATATTTTAAGGAAATTTATGATTATTTTTAAAATATCTATCTCTTTGTACTTTATAACTTAATGAATTTATTTTAAACTTTTTTCGTAACTAAATACAGTTGGACCTCTTTTTGACGAAATCGTAAAATCCCCCAAAAAAAGTTTTATGTGAAGAATTTTTTTAGAAATTCAACTTTTAATATATTTTACATTATTGGTTCCAGGAAAATGTTCAGTAAATATAGAAATTCATAAAATAAAGGTTTGACTGTATTTATAATTGACTGCTAAATTTACAAAATTATTTAATAAATATATATTTTTTTTTGGATTTATTAAGTTATGAACTGGTGGTATATATGAATGGGGAAAATATAATATGGTTACGATTAAGATTAAATTCTAAATATTTTTTAAATATGAAATGCATATCCATTTATAAAAAGATGCCGAATTCGTTTATCAAATATGTTATGTAGTTCAGAAAAAAATAAATTGTTTTATATGAAGTTTTAAACATTAAATTGGCATTTGTATAGATTTGCTTAAATTCCGCAGCTTGTATAGTTTGTAAAGTATGTGTATTTTGCAGCATTTTTTTGTGTTAATTTATTTAATGATTATTTGCTATTGTAGTATCTACATTCACTTGATAGTGTTTTTATCTTGTGAAAAACAATTTGAAGAGTTGTTTCCTATTCTTTTGTAAATTGTGAATATCCCAATGTTAAGCTTTACTTTATCCATATGTTTGGTATTATTCATATAAATAAATGTACTTACAAATTTGTTTGTCTTAATATTTTTTCATTCTATTTATTGATTGTGCTCCATTTTAATGTTAAAAGACACTTTTACAGATATGGTGGGAAAAATCCAATATTAATATAAGTTTATTCAGTTGTAATTATTGTTGAACTTAAAATTTGGAAATATTATTTGGTATTGAAGTTCATGAGAGAAAAGCAATGTGAAATGTATTTTTATAAACAGTTTGATTCAATCAAAACTAGGTTATATATAAAAATATGTATCCTTCATGTAAAAAATAGTATTCATAATTTGAAGCCCTCTTTCACACATTGTCGAACATTAAGTGATAGGTTCTCTTACTGATTTGGATTCATTTTCCTCTAACTATACAAGATAACAGTTAGTTATGAACCAATTTCAAGCCAGTCAAGTGATGAAGATTGTTTTTTTTTTTTTTGCTGGTACTGTTTCCTAAGCTTTCACATGCCACTTGAAGACTTGGATTCATTGCATGTTAAAGAAAACCTATTATTTATGTGATGGAATTTGGACTTTTCTTGAATATTCCAGGATAAAACTTGTGACCTTAACTATTACCCCCCCCCCCCTTTTTCATTTGAATGAAGACTACTGCTGAATATAAGGAATGAATGACCCGATTACAAAATTTAATAATTCCCAGATGAATAAACTGAAAATAATTAAATGTCATTGTAAAGATACAGTATGAAGTTTTGAGTTTGTAACATTGATTTTATCCAATAGGGGGCAGTAATGCTGTAATCAAGAAGTTTCTGAAATTGAACAGAAGTGGAATTGGCGTCGCAGCGGTAGAAAGCATTTTATGTGCTCTCGCTTGCAAATAAAAGTCTGTCAATAATCACGTTTCAGCGTGAATTTTGGAGAAAGTATCAAAGAAATGCACCTTGGAGTATAAGACGGTATAAACACAGTTCCAGGAAACTGAATGCTTGTGTTAAGGTAAAAATCCAGGGTGTTCGCCAGAGAATGTTGAAAATGTATGAGAGACTTATACATGCATTCCAAAGAAATCGACGGTTGATGCTAGTCGTGAACTTGTTACCTCAGTCTACTATATGGACTGTTGAAGAAATTGCAGTTTAATCCGTGCAAATTGAAAACCGTGCAGGTATTGAACTATTGTTACAAGTTGCGCCGTCTAAAATACTGCCTTTACATGGATGAAGCTATGCAAAACTATCATTTTTTCAATCAACTCGCATTTACCTTGCGTCAAGAAACGTTATGTACGAAAAAAAATTCTAATAGTATCTTTACAGCGATATCTTAATTATTATTTTCTGTTTATTTATCTGGGAATTATTAAATTTTGTAATCGAGTCATTCATTCCTGATAACCCTGTATATGGTTACATATTCATTATATTCAACTATGGCGGCTGTGTTGGGCATAAAAGGAATGAGTTTGTGAACTATAAGTGACTATTATTGTCTTGCAATTTGTTTTTAAAGCCTTTGATTTTATAAAATATCCAATTGTGTAAGGGCATGCCTGGAATGAATAGAATTCTGAAAGTAGTAAAATATTTTTCTAAATGCATGGTGTATATAGTAGAAAGGCCTCAAAGCTGGAATTTGATGCATGTTAAAAGAACGTTTTTAATAGATGTCTATAAATTTCATTTTTAAGGCACTATATTTCAAAAAGTGTATATGTTCATGGATATATTTTATGAATGAGAGAGAGAAAAATGGAATTTTTTTTGTTCTATTAAATTATTTAGAGCTTTTGTTTTTATCTTTTTTACAAACTTTTGTTACGTGCATCACTTGCGAAGCATTCATAAATCCAAATCATTTTCACACATACCTGTCTTGATAAATTGTCATGCAGGCTTTGGTTATTGATATTTATTTTCCAATTAATACCACATTTTTAAAAAGAAGCATTTCTGTGAAAAATGCTTTATTTGGTTTAACTTATTTTTTAAATTGTTTTAAAAGAAACTCTTCCTTCATGTACTTACACGTTATTTTTAAGTTTAAAAAAATTTATTAGATTAAATCCACATAACTACTAGTATAATTGATGAATCTTAATTGAGTAATTGTGAAGAAATTTAAAGGTTGTGGCTATGAAATTTTAGGTAATTAATGAAAGAAAGATTTAATTTTGCTTAATTATCTATTTCTTTGCATAAATCAGCGATTTCCAAAGTGGTCTATATCGACCCCACTGGTCTCTGATGACCTGCAAGGGGTCCACGTCAGCGAAAAAATAATTTGGGGGTCAACGATAGTGGTTCTCATTAAACCAGATAGTGATTTCAATTTTTAAAAAATTACTCAAGTGGAAACAAGATTTTATCTAAGATTTATTTACTAAATTTAATGAGTTTAATTTGCAATTACAAGGTGACAGCATACGTTTTATTAAAAACAAAGACCATTATTTCAACGTTTCTTGCCAGAGTTAGCTAAAGTAGTATGATAATAGGACTTCGCGAATTTTCCCAGTTTCTCAATATGTCGCAAACAATTTGCCAAGTTAATGACGTTTTAACCTACGTTCAACATTTAAATGCCCTTGGTTCAGATTTTGAAACTAGGTTTGAGAATACTTGACTATATGGTAATACCACAGTCGACATTGAATTCATATGCTCACATAGGGAAAAAAAATTTCATTTTACTAAAGGAACTGACTGGAATAGGCATTTGAAGTAAAGTTTAGAAAAGGATGTCAACAATTTTGGAAAATTTTGAAGGTTTTTATTTGCCTTTTTTCCAACCTCCAAAAAAGACAGGACACTACTGACCAATGAGATTTAAGAGTTACACCTGACAATATTGATGTCAAATGTTGAAAATTTGTTATTGAACCAGATTCATCCATCCCATTTAAAACATTTATTAATGCCCAGGTATTTTATGTATTAATTAAATTATTATGCCATGCATTTCAAAAGTTTTAAATTTCTAACTGTAGTGTTTTTAAAACTTTTAAAGTAGCTCTACACTGGTGTGCAAAAATTAAGGACGAGACTGTTTTTTCAATATAACTTTGTACAAAAGCATTCCAAATCAACATTTAATACCGTAAGATCACCAATACGTAAGGACATGAGTAATGTAAGCAACACTTACTAAAAGAGAAGTCAGAAGGATAAAAAGAAGCTTTATTGAAAAAGTAGCATGGAGCGCAATGCGACTGAAGGCCGAAACATCCCTGTGATGGGTGTCCAGCAAGAAATATCCGGTCTTTAGTAGGGGATATGATCTCCCCTGACTGCTAGGCAGGTTTCACAGCATCTGCCCGTGCTGAGAATGAGGGTGTCAATGAGTTGTTGAGGCATTGCTGCCCATTCGTCTTGCAGCGCCAATCGAAGCTCCGGAATCGTTACTGGTGGTAAGGTACGAGCTACCAAGCGTCTGCCTAGAAAATCCCATACATGCTCGATGGGATTGTGATCCGAAGATCGTGCCGGCCAATCCATACGTTCAATATCCTCACTCTCCAAGAGCTGTTCGACAGCTACTGTGCGATGACATGGTGCATTGTCGTCCATGAAAAGGAACTGCGGACCCATAGCGCCTCTAAAAAGACGCACATATGGAAGAAGAATCTCGTTACAATAACGGGTCCCATTGACTGAACCTGCGTCGAAGATGTGAAGGTCTGTACAACTACCAAGCATGATGCCTCCCCAAACGAGAACACCGCCACCTCCATACCTGTCCCTTTCAATGATGTTCGAGGGATGATTGCGGCTTCCCCGCTCTCTCCAGATGAGTATGCGATGAGAATCGCTACTCAGACTGAATCTGCTCTCATCTGTAAAGAGTACTCGTCCCCATTCATTGTCTCTCCAATTACGGTGTTCCCGGCACCACAGAGAACGCCTTCTCTGATGGGCAGGCGTTAGAGGTATACACCGTACAGGGCGTCGTGCAAACAGACCACCACCGTGCAGTCTTCTGGCCACGGTAAAACGCGATATTGGTCGTCCATTCGCCTGTGTCGTGTGTCTAGCGATTTCTCCCGCTGTCTGCCGCCTGTTTCTTCTGGCCTGTAAGGCAATATACCGGTCATCTGTTAGTGTGGTTCCTCGTGGACGACCACTACTGAACCCCCGGATAGCTGTTCCTGTAGTTTGAAATTGTCTCCAAAGTCGTGAACCGATGCTGTGAGCAATTCCGAACTCTGCAGCCACACTGCGACCTTCCTCCAACTTCCCAATGATTCGACCTCGGGTAAAAGCATCCAGATGTCGTCTAACAGATTGATTATTCGCCATTTCTCGCTGAGGCAGCAACTCGGTGTGATTTTAACTGCTATATGGTGTGCAATCTCTTTGCCAGAAATACTAATCTTACACCGACAACATGCTTTACTACTCAGACACTCCCCCCATTACGTCTACCTGCATATCTGCGCATGTGCTACCGTACATCACCTCACTTAATCTCCTGATTGGTCTTTCTGTCCGCTCTGCCTCTTCGTTCAGCTGATATGCTAATTTTTCGACTTCGTCCTTAATTTTTGCACACCAGTGTATATCAACTGTCATAAAGGAATTTTAAGCTGTTAAATTTGAAAAATTCAATATTAGGTCTACCCCAAACCGAAAAACATGGCAAGGGATCTACGAGGCAAAAGTTTCTGAACCTCTGGCATAAATGATTTTTAAATTGCACTTTACCCATTTTAAAAATATTTTCATGATCTTTTATTCTATAAATGTGACATTCTACCCAAATTATTTAATGCATTTCAAATAATTGGAGAACTGGAAGATAACTTTCGTACCACTTTTTACAAAAGGGATTGTAACTGATTTTGGAAAATTTAAGGGAATGAAATTAAAGTGTGCGTGTAGGAACCTTGATTATAATGGAATTTGTAAATTACAGGATCCCCTAGATTCCAAAAAATGTTTCTAAACTGGGCTTCTATATAGACATTTTAATTAGATGATTGACCACGCCGTAGGACTTAGATAAAAATTAATAAAATGGAATTTTTAAGTGGCAGAAGTATTTAATTTAAAATCTATTAAAATAATTTTCGCCCATTAATTCGCGATCTTTTGAAGTCATTCCAGTGTTAATATGATTTATCTTTATTTCATGTTAATGAAACGAGATATACACATCTAACATCGATATATAAATAAATTAAAACTGTTCGTTTAAATAATTGTGATTTTTTAAAAAATATTTGCTTTATGAAAAAGCACAAATTTTATTTCGTAATAAGAGTGAAAAATACGAAATGGATGCACACCCCAAAAAAAGTGGCACGAAGTTTAAGAAATTTGAGATTGTCTAATGGAGTACCTTGTTAAATCTTGGGAAAAGATAATTTTCTTGAGATTATGCTCTCGCTTATTTACATTTACAAGTAGTCTGTTCTAAGCCATGAGTAATTAAGGGAAGATGTATTTATCTCTGTGTATGTAAAGAAATACAAGAATTTAAGTATTGTTCCGAATTGTGAAAAATATTTTGAAATTCAGTTATTTAAATATTGGGAGTTTTTCGATAAAATTTAGTATTTTTACAATCAGAGCTCAAAGTTTTTTCTAGTTATCTGTTAATTATAAGAAAGAAAATTCACAATTTCAAATTGCATTGTACAACTGAAAAGAGAACTTTTAATTTGCACTCATGTCCATAAATAAAGGATAATTCAAAGTCACACGGAAATCGAACTCTTAAAATATATATCTTCCGCGAAAAATGTCTACACACATCTTTAAGAATCATATGCAAATTGCAGGAAGCCACCAGATGACACCGATAGTACGTCACAATGACGAGAGTGTAAGAGATATATATAAGGAATACAAGCAAAGAATTAAAATTTTTCGCCAGCGCTTTATAAGCCGTTCAATGCAATAACGGCATAGTTATGACACGAAGAACGCATTTGAATGATTTTTTACGTGGTAGAATTAACGGCCATCTGGAATGTGGTCATAAACCCGAGAGGGGAATCACCCAGAGTGTTATCTCCAGTCTTTGGCAACGATTCCAAGATGATGGTAATGTAAATAGACGTTACAGTACAGGTCGTTCCCAAGTTACAACGCCGAATGAGGGCAAGTATTTGGCAGTTACTGCCAAAAAAGAAACAGATGAAGCACAGCATCAGACCTGTACCGTCAGCTCTCTTCAGCCACTGGTACGACAGTTTCAAGGCAGACCGTGTACAGACACTTAAGCAGATTAGTCTATATCGGGTGGCTAACTCGCGGCACGCAGGCTACAGTGTGGCACGGCTGAGTTGTAAGAGATATGAAGACTGAAGACTTATTATACTCTTAACCTGAAGACTTATTAAAAAATTTAAAAGATTAAATATATATATATATAGTTTTTTTTATTGAAAGTTAATTGCCTCAGACAAAAAAAACCCATCAAAAATTTCAAAAACACTTAATTAAATTACAATAGAAAATTATAATGTAGAAAGCACTCCTTCATTGTTTTGTGCATTAATTTTCTAAAGGAAGTATATCAGTGGCGTAACTTAAAATAATTGGACCCCCCCGCAAGGTCAGGTCTTGGGCCCCAAGCCGGGGCCCAAGACCACCATAAGATATATATCTTATATATAGGTCTGGACCCCTCCCCTCAAAAGCCTTTGATTTGTTTCCAATTGACTAAAATCCTATGTATATAGTACGTAAAATTTAATTAAGTATAAGTTGTAAAAAATTAATTTTATTAATAAATGCAAATTATTCATTCAAAAATAAATTTTTTACTGTTTATTGTTATCGAAAATCGACGAAATCAAAAGATTATGTTAGAGCATGATACTGGAATAATGGACTTTCGACCGACCCTGAACCTCTTCCCCCTTCCTTGAAAAATTCTTGTGTGCGCTACTGATATATGAATATACTTGTTAGTAAAATCTGCGTTCACCTATTACTGCTTATATAAACAACAAAAAAAATTTGAAAAACCGAAATTTGAAAAAAATTTTAAAGTTCTATTTCAGTTAGTTTATTCCAAGTATTGAGAATAACAAAAGTAAACTCGGTTTGCTTTCATAGCTTTAAAAATAAGGACAGGTTTGTAGCGATATCAACAAAAATCAAATAGAAAAAGTCTGCGCTCACTATTTTAGTAGTAAGTATAAAAATTATTTTAAAAGGATAATGAGCTATTTAATAGCTGGTTGGATAACTCCGTGTGTTGAAAACTTCCTTAAGTCGTTTCAGCAATAAATTAACAAGTATAGTGGTTTCTTCAGAGTTTATCTTCTCCCATTCGTCCTTAAGAACAACACTCTTTTCCAGCAAGTGTATAAATATGTATATATATATATATATATATATAACAAAGGATTTTTTGCCAAACCATAACATAATGTACCTTTATACATCGCGTAAAAATATTTAATATTAAACTTTTAACTGAATACAAAATCAACCGGAGTCTGAGTAAACAAAGTAAATAATGTGTAACATTCGAAAATAGGTATCACTTACCAGATTCTTCATTTCTGAGTCCCGGATCGACTACATTCTAGCGTAAATACTACAAATTTTAATATGGAGAGTTCTTTGAGGGAAGCAAAGATGATTTCATGAAAAATGAAATAAAAAAACTGATACATTCCATCGTGCTTTCTTCTCATTATGCTTCATTAGATAGAATACTCATAAATCTATCATCAAATGCTCTTATTTAAAATGCTCTCTATGCTTTTCCAAGTATCGTAATACTATTTTACTTGAAAAAAGCATAACAGATGTACGTTATTTACGACTTTGCTAAATGAAGAAACACATGGGGGTGGGGGTCTAAAGACGCCAATAATTTTCTCTGCTGCTTCTTAAAAAGTAAATCATGTCTCCCCCCCCCCTCCCTACTGCTAATGTAACGTATACAGAGTAAAAATAGAAGTGTTGAATTTTTGTATCTTCCTAGCATTTTATCCGTCTGACTTTTGTTTTATTCGTTAGTAATTTTGGTTTATTAGTAGTTTAGGTGAAAAAGAAAACCCAATATAAAGAAAAGTATCTCTCGTCACCCGGATTACGGCAAATGAAAAAAAAGTTTTTTGATTTGGCTATAGGATTAAAGATATCTAATGAGCGTATGAAAGTTTTGTTTATGAATGACGTTTTATCGCTAAATGAAAATCGCTTATAAATTCAATTTTATAAAATGTGAAGTGAATTTTGAAAAAATCTGCGTTGATGGCGTCAGTCAGGCTTTGAGCCCCTTGAAGCCTTGGGTCCCCCCGCAGTGCGGGGGTGCACGTTACGCCACTGAAGTATTTTCACGAGATTCTAGAATTTTAGGGAGAGTGTTTTAAAATTGTGACGGGTCTATTCGCGAAATTTTTCCTACAAATCCTCTTGGGAAAATTTGGGGCTAGCATTCACATTAATTCACAGCATTTCAAGAATGACCTGTGATATTTAAATTAGTTTGACTATATAAAGTCTATATATATAAGTTTTGTAGATATAAGATAGAAGAAGCCGGGAAGCTGTTACGTAAGTGTGAATATTGGAATATTTCATTCACAAACCTAGAGCGAGTTAAGGAAGTAATTGCTTAGATTAAATTATTAGATTGAAGATTTAAGATAGTAGAATTAGAATTAGCTATCGGTTCATTATCACTTGTTCTCCTTATCTAGTTTACGTAGTCGGATTTACTTAGAGTTGGATATTAAGATTAGATAACGCTTTATAAAGCACTCCTAGGTGTCCTCTTGCAGTTTCACTTGTGATTGTTTAAGTATGTGTTTAAAAGATAAATAAAACTAATTGTTATTGTGCAAGTTGTTGGTGATGCTTTGTTTCCCCCCATACTTAGAGCCGCACATGACGGAGAGAGAGGGGTGCCGATTAGACCAACACCCCCAGAATGTCACTCAACGTGGTTGTCAGATAGACAACATATTTCCCCTAACCCCGAGATAGGAGTCGAATCCAGTTTTAGGCTCTTGCCTGATTTTTTCCCTCCGGAGTGGAAAACGTGGTGGATTTCTTAGAATGTATTGATAGCAATATGAAGTTTTACGAGATACCTAGCTATTTAGCATGCTCTTATCTCAAAGGGCGTCTCCGAGGGCGTGCTTTGGACTGGTACGAGGTGTTCGAATCGTTGTTGGTGCAAGGGAATGCTACGGATTTCGCGCAATTAAAGGAGGCGTTGACGGAAAATTTCCCAGTGGTTAGGAATAAGACTGAATTAGAAGTCAGGTTCTGTTCGTCGTATCAGAGTCACGGTCAGGCTCCATCGGACTTCATTTATGACTTACTCAAAATACACAAAAGGCTGGGACTAAATATGTCAGAAACAAGTTTAATCGATCACATTATATCCCGTCTTGAACCACAGTTGATGGAATATATTGAGATTCGAAATCCAACTTCTCGATCTCAATTACTTCAAATGATCAACACATAGGAGGATAGATATTTGAGGAGACACAACCAGGGTTCGAGTAATAGTAATAGTGATAGACTAGTTTGGGATGTGAGTAGGAGGTATACCGACGATCGCACAAGTAGAAATGGGGGAGATGCAGCGGTAGATGAACGTCAAAATGACAGGAGAGATGTTTATAGAAGTTCATATGGGATTAGACCCCAGAGGAACCATGTTAACCAAGGGTTCGAGAACTGGAACCGCATTGACAGAAATGATCGCGGGTTCGAGAATCGTGGCGGTCGGAATCAGTTTAGAAATAGGGGTCCGAGTGACAATTTTGACCGAGGGGTGAATAATCATTGGAATAGAGGTAATCCTAAAAATTTAAACTTCTTAAGCGTTCGATATGAGGATCGATCGCAGGTTGAAGAGAAATCTCCAAAGAGGTTTTCCGCTTTACGGATGTCCCCTGTGGAACTTCCGTACGTACCCATTTTATTAAATGACATATTTACAAAAGCATTATGGGATACTGGGGCTGAGAATTCGTTTATCTCTGAAAAAACGTATCAGTCATATTTTTCTTACAAGCCAGTTAAAAATTTACACGCCAAGCTAGTGACGGCCCAAGGTGCCTGTTGTAACAATGTAGGAATGGTAGAATTGGAGATCAGAATTTGGGAATTTAAGAAAAAGTGGAATTTTCATATATTGGCGGATCTAGAATACTTGTATTTTAGGTACCGATTTTATAAGGGAATCAAAAATTACAATGAATTTCGATGAAAAGTCATTAGCGATTCCGGATTCACAAATTGAAGAATTAAAAATTGATTAGGGGAATTTAGAAATTGATCTTTCAAATACGAAACTCGAGGAAAGTCAAAAGAGTGAATTAAAAACGTTATTTAATAGTTTTAATGGATTGTTTTCTGATAGACCCGGACTTACTCATGTATTATATCATGAAATCGATACGGTTGATAGTGCCCCTGTAGTATCTAGACCTTATAGGTATGACAGGGTTAAGCAAAGTATAATAGATTATCATGAGATAAAATGTTACGAGAGGGCCCAATCATACAAATTCAGTCGGCTTACGCATCTCCTGTTGTATTGTGTCGTAAGAAGAACGGATTACCTCCCGATAATCCGGAAGCTTATCGATTTGCGGTGGATTATCGCAAACTTAATGCGGTAACTAGGTACCCTAGATATCCCTTGCCACTCATTGAGGATTTAATCACTAATATTCCTCACACGACGATAATGAGTTCGTTGGATCTACGCACCTGCTATTTTCAATTGGCAGTAAATCCCAGTGACCTAATTAAAACTGCTTTTGTGACGAAAAACGGCACTTATGCGTTTAAGCGCATGCCATTCGGCCTCTCGGGAGCAGCCCCAAATTTTCAGAAAGCAATAGATATAATACTCAAACCGGTATTAGGGAAGTATGTGCAAGTGTATATGGATGACGTGATTATCGCGTCTCCATCATTTGCACATCATGTTGAACATTTAAAGGAAGTATTTAGGTTATTGCAGGAAGCAGGGTTGACATTGATCAAAAATAAGTGTAATTTTTGCTTGTGAGAAATTAAAATACTTGGATCTAGTAATTAGCAAAGACGGGATTGCCACGGATGAGTCTAAAGTTAAGGCAATACTAGAAATGACACCCCCAAAGAATACTAAAGATGTATCAAAATTCCTGGGAATGACCCAGTGGTATCAAAAATTTATTAAGGTTTACGCAGATATCTTCGAACCACTATACGAACTAAAGAAAAAGGGTAGGAAATTTATTTGGTCGGAAGTGTGGCAGGTTGCTTTTGAATCAATCAAACGTGCAATTACGGAAGCACCAGTTCTAAAATTACCGGATTTTAATGTGCAATTTGAGCTATTTACTGACGCTAGTTCCATCGGGATCGGAGTTGTGCTTACTGAAAGTCAGAGACCCATCGCATATGCGTCTTGCACACTTAATGCGGCCGAACGCAATTGCACAGTTACCGAGAGCGAATGTTTAGCGGTGATTTGGGCTTTAAATAAGTTTCGCACCTACTTTGGTCCGCTGCCAGTAACAGTGATAACGGATCATGCGGCATTAACAAAACTCACTAATAGTAAAAATTTATCCAGCCGAATGATTAGATGGTCACTCAAGCTAGCCGAGTTTAATGTTGAATGGGAACACCGGCCAGGAGCTCAAAATGTGGTGGCAGATGTGCTGTCTCGGAAACCGGTGGAAGGTTTTGGCGATGAAAATATAGCTAGTGCAGTAATTAGAGATTTGGTACTTTCGTCAAGGGAGCAGTTGATTTCCGAACAAAGACAGGACCCTGAGTTGGGACATATTTATCGTTATTTAAAAAACCCCGATGACAGCTCGGTGAATGCGTCAGTCAGTGGAAACTGGTCTCAAGATTTCAAAATCGTCAATAATTTGTTATTTTATGCGAAGTACGCAACCACTCTCGGAGAACTGAGAGTATATTTCTACGGACACTGCGGGGTGCGATAATACGTAAATTTCACGATAAGCTTATGACTGGACACCTCTGCAACAAAAAACGTATTTACGCGTGAGGGATGCTTATTATTTTCCCTATATGAGAAAGTTTACGTACGATTGTGTTTTGACATGCGACTCCTGTCAGAGAAATAACTACAAGAACGCGTTACCGGCCGGTCGTCTAATACCGATTGTAACTAATTATCCGAATGAAATAGTTTCATTAGATTTGTTAGGCCCCTACCCAGCGTCGAAACTTGAACGATATAGATATATTTTAGTAATAACGGATCACTTTACGAAGTGGTTGGAAGTAATACCCCTCCGGAAAGGCTTCCGCAAAGATAGTCGCCAATACCCTGTTCGAAAATTATATTTCGCGATATGGAGTTCCAGTAAAAATGATAAGCGATAACGGTCCCTAATTTGTATCCGAAGTTTTTGAGCATTTAAGTAATAGATTAGACAAAGCATGTCAAAACAGTTGTGAATAGACCTCAGTTAAATAGATCGGAAAGAGTTAATTGTGATCTCTTACAAATGATTGCTACTTTTGTAAATAATAATCACGAGACCTGGGATCAGTTTCTAAGAGAATTTGTGTATGCCTTGCGAACGGCTTTCACGAAACCACGGGAAAAACTCCAGCAGAGTTATTTTTGGGCAGAAAACTTATTACCCCCGTTTCAAAAACTTGTGATGGTGACGGATGACGCAGAATGTGTGGTTAGGAATATTGAAAAGGTGTTTGAGGAAGCTAGGCAGAATACTAGAAAGAAACATGAAAAGTGGGCAAAGTACTACAGTAGGAGGAGACGCGAAGTTAACATTAAGGTCGATGATTTAGTGCTAGTTGAAACGCATCCCATAAGCTCTGCCAGTAAAAAGGTGGTAGCCAAATTATTCTCCAAGTACGAAGGCCCTTATAGAGTCTTGAGTGTTAAAAACAATAATGTTGTAATTTGGAAGGCAGGTAGAAGAACTACGGTTAATATAGACCAAGTACGAATTTACCATCAGAGAAAAAGTGATGAGGGTGTGGTGGATGTTGATAGTTCAGTTAGCAGAGGATCCGAGTATCAGTCGTGTAGCTTGGAGGATAGTCGATCTGGGTTAGATCAGTCACAGGGCTTTAGGAGTAGTGAGTCGGGTGGAAGACAGGTAGAAAAGAGGAAACAGACCAGAGGTGCTGGGAATAAAAGTGATCAGAGAGGGATAACGGAGAACAAGCGCAAAACACCCAGTGATTTTAATGATGCAGCAAAAAGTAGGCAACAGAAAAGAACGCGATATCAGGAGACGAGGAGGTGGAAGCGAGCGATCCCGGAGTCACTGTCTGTGGGGCCGAGCAGAAAAAGGAAACCTACAGTCTGGGAGAACAACAAGCGAAGGCTCACTTCCTCCATCGCGTCGACTGAGCAAGTCAAGAAAAGAGGTAGAATGACATATCACCACGGTGGACAAGTTCCAGCAGGAGGTCGTCAGAAGCCAAAGGAAGAAAGGCCACTTCAGTCAAGCGGGATACAGCAAGGAAGGTCCACCCCATACAATCTCAGAAGCAGAGGAGGATTCCATGGAAAAGCAGGTTCCGATCTTCAACAAGAACAACGCAAGGCCAGGAAGGATCAGTCCGGTCTAGAAGAGACCAATCAAGGCGGGAAACTCCCTACAGTTTGAGACAGCGCAGACAGTACAGGCCAGGTCGTCAGGAGCCCGAAAAGAGTCTACGAAGCAGAAGGTCCACATCGTTGGAGGTTCATATTGGAGACATCACAGAAAGAAGAGGAACAAGCTATTAGCCAGGTTGTATTGTTTTATTTATATTTTTACTGACAGGCAGTCGGGTGAATTTTTGCAAGAAGCAAGTCTTATTTTGTTAAAGTTTTCATTCTACAAAAGTTTTACACTACGTTGCGTGAAAAATGAATTTTTGTAAACCTAAATTTATTCTAAAATGTGGAAAGCAATTGTATGATTACATTTGTTTACTACTTATGGAGACTAAGCTGGGGGTGCGAGAATTCCTTGTATTGTTTGTTTATATTGAATGTTTTGAAAATTGTATATAATTGTGTATGTATCTGCATATTGATGTGCATATTAGTATGTATCTGGTTTTGGGTCGTGGCGTAGATAGGAAGTTAACCATAATACTAATAGCGCTGCGTGATTGGAGTGGGAGTTATTCTTAAAAACCAGAGGGGGTTTAGTATATAAAGTAATTGACAATTTAAATATGTGTGAAAATTCAATGTTGTCTATCTATGTATGTATGCAGTGTTCAAAAACCTTTTTGTACGTCCACTGATCCAGTTCTCATTTCAGGGTGGCTGACCCTGATGTTTTGAAGATTTTGTTTAGAAGCGCAAATAGCTGTAAAGACAAGATGTTTGTTTAAAATATTTAAGTTTTACGGGTTGTGTACGGCCGGGTTTTTCCCTCCATCGGGAGGTTTTTCCTTGGTCCTCGCCCAAATGGGGCACACCTTAAATAATGATTGTAAAATTGGAAATATGGGAGTGATATAAATTGTTGAGCTAGTAGTTTTGGAGTGTTTTTTTAATGTAGCGTATTGTTATGAAGGAGTTAATGATAAATTGAAGTCTAAGATTTCTTGAAAGTTTCAGAGTAAAATTTTTTCTGACGTTATTTCTATCGGGCCATTAAGACCCTTTTATAAATCACGTTTTCTTCTTGGAGGGGGTTGTCACGGGTCTATTCGCGAAATTTTTCCTACTAATCCTCTTGGGGAACTTTGGGGCTAGCATTCACATTAAGTCACAGCCTTTCAGGAAGTATCCGTGATATTTAAATTAGTTTGACTATGTAAAGTCTATATAGGTTTTGTAGATGTAAGATAGAAAGAGCCGGGAAGCTGTTACGTAAGTGTGAATATTGGAATATTTCATTCACAAACCTAGAGAGAGTTAAGGAAGTATTTTCATAGATTAAACTATTAGATTTAAGATAGTAGAATTAGAATTAGCTATCGGTTCATTATCGCTTATTATCTCCTTATCTAGTTTACGTAGTCGGATTTACTTAGAATTGGATATTAAGAATAGGCAACGCTTTAGATGTCACTCCTAGGTTTCCTCTTGTAGTTTCACTTGTGATTGTTTAAGTATGTGTTTAAAAGATAAATAAAACTAATTGTTATTATGGAAGTTGTTGGTGATGCTTTGTTTCCCCCCACACCTAGAGCCGCACATGACGGAGAGAGGGGGGTGCCGATTAGACCAACACCCCCACAAAATATCTGGAACAAACAATGAACTGTACAGTGAGGGCTTGCTTCTTAAGAATGAAGATATATATATGATTCGAGATTTAGCTGTTCTAACCGATACTATGTGACATTTACATTTAAGATTATAAAGAAACGATTGTTCTCTCTCTCTCTTTTCCAATCCTGATTGATCATATATCTCCTTTTGTGAACGCCCTTTGCTCTTTTTTGGTCTTGATATTGGAGGGGGGAAAAAGAGAAATTGATGCACACCTAAAACAACTAGATTTATTTAGCATCTTCGAGAATTAACCCTCTTAGCGGTTTGAACGTCTTTTTCCGCACGTCTAGAGATGCTTCGAAAACGCACCACACGTCTTTTTCTGACTTCAAGAGAGTGCTTCAAAAGAGGGTAGGCCGTGTTTTTCTGAAATCCTTTCCCCTCTTCTATGGTTTAACACCATGAAAGATAATTAGGGAGGGTTGCGACGACACAATGGTCACTGACAGGAAGTTTTATGGCTCTCGGGGAACCCTGTGTTTTGACCCTGAAGCAATCGTAAAAAAGTTGGGAAGAATTTCTTTAGACCCCTTAGTGAACGAACTATAAGTTAGTGTTTGTAATTTAGCTTCATTTGAGATATTATTGCGTTTGAATTAAATTCTTTTTGTACTTTTAGCAATTTAACTTTTTTTTATCAAGTTTTGAAAAATGTTCCAAAGTATAAATAAAATATTATATAACTCACTTTTGATTTTATATTAATTTGAAGTTTTAATAAGTTGGGACTGTAATCTGCTATTTTATATAGTTGGACAAATAACTTTTTAAGTATATACTCTTTGCTTGGTTAACTCGTATTATTTTCTTCATCTTAAAATGATGAAACGGAAAATTAAATTTTTAAAATATATAAATCTCTATATAATATCTAGAACTATATTTAATTGCTTCATTTTCCTTCTCTTAACCAATGTTTTCAGTTTTTAAACCATGATTATTTCATTATAAGGTGTCAAAAAAGTTAATAAGAAACCGAACGCTTCAAAATTTAAAACCTTTTAAACTTTCCAACTACTAAAAATGAATAATTTTTAAACTTTTGCATCAAATTATTTGTAAAAAATTCTTACGCTTTCATAAAAAATAATAATGGAAAAACTAATTCAGATCCATTATTTTCTTTTTAATTTTAAAGCCAGATGTTCAGGGCGCGTATTGTTACAATACACCAAATTATATTTGAATTAAAAAAAAAAAATGCTTGAGTTTCAGTTTACTTCAGAGAAAACATGAATGAGGGGTTTTTTATACCGATTCATATTTTTAACCTTGAATATTTGAATAAATAATAATTAAAAATATTCGGATACATTTACAGTTGACATTTACGCATATAAATAAATATAAAAATAAATTTAAAATTTTTTTAAACATATTTGTTTATGCAAAATTTCTAAATATTTATTTTTTTAAAGCTAACTGAAGAACAAGTAATTAAAATCTGGATATCTATTATAATTAACATTCAGAAAATATCCAGATTTTCATACAAAACTAGGAATTTTATATTAGAAATTGTATTTGAAATTTCAGAAAAAAATATTTATGTATCGTGCACATACTCAGTTAAAAATTATTTACCATAAGTACTAACAATTCTTCGAATAAAATATATTAAATTAAAATTTTAACATAAGAATCTTAAGCATTTTAATGCATTTCGTAAATTTCATACAATTCGGTTAAAACTGTATGTTAAGAGCAAAAGTTATGCTTAAAAATTTGATGAATATACAATAAATTTTTAAGTAGAAGCAATACTGAGAAGCTAAAACACAGGAATGGAAATTATGATCATATCTACAA
>BMAO01032800.1:0-86364 GCA_019973975.1 Trichonephila clavata
AGACAGAAATTCCAACTCTAAAACGATGAAAGCGCCCTCTTCTGGAGGGGGGAATGGGCGTTCCCAAAAGAAAGGCCAAGTACTCATGAGTACTGGTCTTAATGATCGGAGGTAAATAGTTCCTTCATAAAGATAAATTATATGCCTTTTTTTTCTTAATTTTCAATATTTCTTGACTTTGAAACAAACATTTTTTCAAGCTATTATTTTTCCAAATTTGCATTTACTTGATCCCATTTTCTGATGATTATGTTCTGACAGCTGTCATGATGAAAGAAAATGACGTCACAGAATCATACAAGCCTCTACTACAACAGTTGAGAGAGGGATTCTAAGTGCAAAGGGAGCTCGAGACCGGAAACCCCCCCCCTCTCTTTCGCCTTCTTTTTTGTTCTTGGAGGTCCAGTTTACAACCAACTGAAGACTATTTATATGACAACTGACCCCTCTTTTACTGCCCACCCCAGGGCAGTTTTCAATTACATGAAAACTGTGCCCGACATTCTAGTTGTACAAAGAAACTGCTTTTTTCCCGCTGTTTCGTTTCTGTTTTGAGGAACATCAGTTTTTCATTTGAATTTTATAAAAATATAAGTTTTAGTTAAGGCAAAAACCTTATATATATATATATATATATATATATTTCTATACATTCAAAACAATTTCTGTGATATTCTTCAATACTAAATTGCATCAAAATCCTTTTTTAAACAGTTTAATGACAAGAGAAATTTATAAAATTAATGGAATGAATAGAGTGTAATGTGATTTAAATTATTCTCTTTCCTGAAATATTTCAGGTCGGTTCTTTATTTCCGATTCAGTTCAATAATTTTATTTAAAAACGGTTTAAGACATGTAACAAAAAAAATCTCATATAAATTTAATAAAGTACAGTGGCGTAACTACCAATGGGCTAGGTAATGCCGTGCACAGAGGCCCTTGAGCTCAGGGACCCTCACGCCTTGACCACCAAGCAAGTCGAGCTTGCGGTAATTTCTCCCATAATTGAGGTATAAATATAAAAGATTGTTACATAGCTGTAATCATGGCAACTCCGTTGAAAGTAATTTCAAACTTGTAAGGAATTCCCCTAAATTCTTTCCTTTGTTTGTGTATAGTGTTGCGAATTTTACTTATTAAAAAGTTTATTATTTTTCAATTTTTTTCATTTTTCTAATCTTTACTTGAAAATAAACATCAAGTTCCATGAAATGTCTTACCATACATCTAAAAAAACTACACAGGAAGCTATTTCTTCTTGGTCATTTTATTTTTTATAACAATATGATTCATAATAAACTATTTTCAATGTTTCACAATCTGTATTGCAACAGACTGATGTAATTTTGACCCCCCTCCTCTGTTTTTTCGTGTGTTTTATTTTAAATAATTATAATAATTTTGTATTATATTTTCTTGTTTGTGCATATTCCTTTTATCATTTCCTGTCTATCACATGTCAAATCGAACCTGGGTAATCACTAAATTCACAAGAAAACTCATATGCATACATGTAAGTAGTTTGTAGCTTTGCTTTCCTATGTTCTGCAGAGCTTGACACAGGGCTGATGTGAACCAGCTTTGTATGTATATATATATATATATATAAAAAAAAATACTCTAATATATTTTTAATTAATAAAACTCCACCAATATTCTCTCTTTTATTTGCACCAAGACCTTTGGATACCTAGCTACGCCACTGATAAAGTACATTGAGTATTGGTTTTGGGACCCACGCAATTTTTTGGAAGAACAGTTTTATAGTGTTGGAATTTCTAATATAAATACAGTTACAAAAAAAAGGAACGAGTCTTACAGTAGTCGCATATGATGTGTAACATAACATGTTATCCTGGTAAATACACAATAGTAACATAAATCCTGAAAAAAATTAATCGGGTATGATTGGAAATAATATTCTGTCGAATAATTTTATCTTTAATGAAAATTTTATTTAATTAACACAAAGAGTCATGTAATTTTTTAGCAAAAATAAATATTCTTATTCAATTTGGGGAAGACACACACACAATAGACTTATGATGACTAAAATCTGACACATATACTTGAGATTTTAAAGTATTTAATAACCTTTGAAAAACAACGTCAATAACAGTACCACAGTTAGCTGTCGATATATTTCGGTTTGTGTTCATTTCGAGCTGAGCTCATCATTCAAAAAAGCTATGAGCGGACAATCGTAAAGTTACCTGACTGACAAACAGATTTGGTAAAGCAGTAATTGGTTCGGCCGTTTGTTTCTGAGAGATTTGTGTTCGTTGCAAAAAAAAATACCTGCTGCGCGTGGAGTTGAATTTTGTGCAATTCTTTTCGGCTGTCCTCCTTCAGTTTTTAATTTTTTTTCTCACGTTTCTTTTGTCGAAAATCTCGCATACATTCTGCTTTGGATTTACTCGTCTCCGTAAAACACAAAATCGTTTTAAAGTTATTGTATTCCAGATTTTAATTTCAATTAACTTTTTTCACTAATCATACTAAATATTTTTCTTATTTATCACACTAATGTTATATTTTTAATATCACAAACAGAAACCAGCAATATATTTTTTAAAAAAATAAAAATAATTTAAATCAGCTTTTAAAACCGTGGAGGATTATATACCATAATGACTAAAGACGCGAGATTCCCAAGTTCAAAAAAGGTCATGAAGAATACAAAGAAACTGTAAACTCAAGTGTCATTCTCGCTATCCGATCTTGGCTTAGAAGAGGGATGGCCAACTCAAATGACCTTGCGGGCCACTTCGGAAAAACATTATAATCCTGCGGGCTGCAAACAAAAATTATATATCTTTATATTATATTTAGACTCATCACAAACATTTATTGGAATGAAAATTTAAAACGGAATGAATTATTATTGATTTCATTATTTTTCATCTATACAAGCATAGATAATTTATAATAATAATGCAAGGATCAAATATGTCTAATTCTAGTAATAGGCAGCGCGATGGAGTTACAGGAATCGAGTGTGATGCTGCGCTGCAATACCGCACACTTCTAAGAATGTATTAAAATAAAAGAAAGGTAATAAAATAGAAACAGTTATGAAGTATATTTGTTACAAAACACTACATTAAAAACAAAAATATTGTACAAAATAATCATATTTTGTAATGAATCTCGAGGGCCGCAAAATTATTCAAGGCCGCGGGTTGGCCACCCTTGGCTTAGAATTACGAAGTCTGTCACAAATAACATATATGGCTCTAGAGCAGTGGTCTTCAAACTTTTTCAACTCAAGGAACCCTTTGAACTTGAAAGTGTTTTTGTGGAACCCCTAGAACTAGAAAGTGTTTTCGTAGAACCCCTAGAACTAGAAAGTGTTTTCGTACAACCCCATTCCAATCAGAATTTCATGGGATTTTTGGGGAAATTCTCTTATAATTCCTCAGATGTCAAACATTCAAATTGTGGAGTGAGTGAGTGAATATTAACGTCACACTGTTCAGTTACAAGAGAGCTTTTGGTAACGGACCTCGTAATTTTGAACCATGGTCAAGTGACGGGGATGACACCTGAGATAGCACCTCATCACACCACACCAAAGGAAGGACGTTTGAGCTCTCGATAGATTTAACGTGCATCGCGCCCCTACACGGTGGGTCTTTAGTGGTGCTGGGCTTGAACTTTAAAATTGTGGAACTATTTGCCTGTATTTGTACTTGCAGTGCATTCTTCATAGCGCATTAACTTAGAATTCATTTTGAAAAAAAAAGCATTGATGAGTTATCTTGAATAATATATGAAACACATGTATAAATGAAAATGCAAAATGTAGATACTGCTTTCCAGACAGAAATTTTTAAAAAAAATTTCTGCAGTGTTATTTCTAAGTTGAATTTTCAGTGAAGGAAATAAAAACGGAATAAAAACATCAGTAGCAATAGTAAATAAATTAATTGAAATTTATATGTTTTAAGAAGAAACTATTAATGTTACTAAAAATATTCTTAAAATTATGGAAAACTTTCTGATTTATTTTAACTTAATGGTATTTCATCTTCGGAATATTTGAATCTTATTTAAAATGCGATGATCAATAAATCCATTTAGTATGTGGAAACTTTCACAATATTTGAAATGAACAGCGGAACAAGAATTTAGAAAAAAAGAAATACACACTTTTCTTTCCAATTCCTGAAATTCTGTCCTATATTCTTTTTTCGTTTAGCCGAAAGAAATAATCTTTTTTTGAAGCTGCGAGGATGATCCATTTTATTTAATAACTGAAATAAACTGTGCAAAATAAGTTTTAAAACAGCTGATATTCAAATAACTTTAACTTGAAAAAAAAAACACAGGAATTTCAATTTTGGAGATATGTAAGAAAAGAATGCCAAATCTGATTCACTTTATCCTGACGATTCAAATGCATTTAATAAATATTAATTGTTCATTTTAATTATTAATAAAATATAACTTATTTAGTATATATAAATATTTTTAAGAAAGGTGGAATAAAAAACAGAGGATAGCTTTTTGTACAAAACGTATTTGTAGTTATTTTCAAGCACAGACTCAAACTTTCCTAAGAATGATGTAAGTGTAAATAGTATCTTGAATGCCTATAGATTCTTAGAAAACAAGACCCATTTGGGGGGGGGGACATCTCTGTTACACAATCCACGGATTACCACCTTTCACCAAGGGAACGCAGGGAAAATTTCATGTATCCTTCCGCAAGAAGGCGGAGTTACAAGTTTACTTTCCAAACATGCAATGCTGACTTATTTAATTACTCGCAAATAAATTAGTTTAAAATTTTTAAAGTATATGTGTTTGAAAGAGCATAAAAAATAAAGGATTTCCGCTGAAAACTTTTTTTATCCGATAATTGAAAATATTTTTATGATCGTTTCAACGCACTAAATGTAAATTTTCAAGCTTTTAATAAATATTTAAAAATATTTAGAAATTTTTTTTAAAAAAATCGAAATTAAGAGAAACATTAATTTTTTTTTAATCTTTAGGATGCATTTTGTTTCATACAGTTAAAAGCAATACCTTAGACGTAAATTGAATTATAAGAAACTCCATAGGATTAACATTACACTCTGGTTTTCGTGGTGGCGTGTCACCGGGAGCCTTAACCCCTCTCGTGCAGTTTTTTCCTTTCTCCGTGATGTTAAAAATTGTCAAGTACAAAGATAAAGTTTTATTTATTTATTGGGTCGCTTAGACACCGATTTTTTGGTATGCATTCACTTTATTATTATTCTTAGCATTTTTTTTTAATTCAGTAGTTTTTGCATTAAAAAATTCATATGTGAAATAACATGGGAAAAGTTTTAAAACGAGGACAATTAGAGTAAATTTTAAGGCGCAAAAATAAGAATTTGGAGAAAAAAAATACAGCATTAAATTATTATATAGTGCAATGTTATAAATTTTTATCAGGTAAGTTTTTCCTGTTGTAATTACTTTTTCGAGAAATTGCAATACTAAGTCCATACATATAAATTTCTAAATATATACTTCTTAGGTAAAAAAATTTAACTGCATTAGAAGAAGAAAAAGAAGCAATTTATTTTGCAATAAAAAACAAATAATTAACTTTTTTCGTTGATTTACGCAAAATAATCCCCTCCCCTTAAAAGGAAAGAAAGAAAAAATTAGAATCTCTCCTTTTTTTTTTAATTTCCATTTTTTAAGAATTATTTTTTTTTAACTTTCTTTTTTTGATTCTGAGAATTGTGATGCTCATAATAGCAATAAATAAATAAAACTAGTATTTCTAAAAATTTGATTTAGTATTTAAATTTAAAATTTTTCATTAAAAAAAGTAGACGTTCTTCTTTAAAAGTACAATTGGCCCCGCAATGGGATGGGATGAAAATTATATCAAAAAATGAAACCAGTCTTGCAGTAGTCGCATACGATGCGTAACATCTGACTTGTTATCGTGGTAAATACGCAATAGTGACTTTAATCCCGAAAGAAATGAATCGATTATGACTGGAAATAATTTTCTATCGAATAATTACATCTTTAATGAAAATTTTATTTAATTAACACAAGGAGTAATGCAGTTTTTTAACAAAAATATTTATTCTTGTTCAATTTGGGGAAGAGCGGAGACAATAGATTTATGAAAACTAAAGTATGACACATATACCTGTGATTTCAAATCGTTGAAAAACGGCGTCAATAACAGTACCACTGTTAGTTGTCGAAACATTTCGATTTGTGTTCATTTCGAGCTTGAGTTCATATTTCAGAAAAGCTATGAGTGGCTCAGCTTCTATCAAACTGAAGTTAACTTTAAAATCATCACTCAAAATCAGGGAAGCGATTGATAGTTTTTTTTAAAAAAAGAGCAGAACCACCTTCGGTTTATGGTAAAAGTAAAAAAATGCAGGAAATCTTTAATTTTTTTAACTGTTTGATTCGGAGAAATGTATGCGACTACCAAAATGACTGTTTGTACATTTTCAAATAAGCATTCTGCCGCACATATGTCCCCAATATATTGACCAACCATACCCAGAGCTATGAAACAATCTTTTATATTTATATCTCAATTATGGGAGAAATTATCGCAAGTTCGACTTGCTTGGTGGTCAAGGCGCGAGGGACCCAGTGCACGGCACCACCTAGCCCATTGGCCCCACCACTGTACTTTATTAAATTTATATAAGATTTTTTTTTGTTACATGTCTTAAAACATTTTTAAATAAAACTATTGAACAGAATCGGAAATAAAGAACTGTTCTGAAATATTTCAGGAAAGAGAATAATTTAAATCACATTACACTATTCATTCCATTATTCTTTTCAATTTCTCTTCGTATTAAACTGTTTAAAAAAGGATTTTGATGCAATTTAATATTGAGGAATATCACAGAAAATTGTTTTGAATGAATAGAAATATATATATATAAAGGTTTTTGTCTTAACTAAAACTGATATTTTTATAAAATTAATTACTGTACAAAATTTGGAATATTCCTTATTTCGTACTCATTGAAGATATTTAATTTTATCATTGTAGATCTATAACAAATGAAAAACTGATGTTCCTCAGACAGAAACGAAACAGCGTAAAAATGCAGTTTCTTTGTATAACTAGAATGTCCTCCAGTTTTTATGTACGTGAACCATGGGTTGGGCAGTAAAAGAGGGGTCAGTTGTCATATAAATAGTCTTAAAGCTGGTTGTAAACTGGACCCTCAAAGAACAAAAATAGAATGGGAAGAGGCCCGTTTACATGGACGAAAATTGCCGGCAATATACCGGCATAGATCCTCTTTCGAGGCGTTTACATGACAACCCGGCAAAATGCCTAGTAGAAAAGGAGGTTTGATTTTTGTACCCGCAATGGGGCAGGGGATTTGGGGGTAAAATGCGGGAACGTTTTCTAATTTTCCCATGATGCATTACGCCAGATCTTTATTTATTCAAAGATGGCTGCTGTTGTGGATTGCGAGCGTTGGTGTACAGTATAGCTAGAATGATTCTTGAAAATTGTATATTGGACTATTTAATATTTTCTCAATGTGTATATTGTTATACGAAAATTTTTTAAGTTTTTGACTTAATTTATTATGTGTTGCTCTCTTTTAATTCTTGCTTACTTCAAGCGTTAATAAATCGCTTGATTAGTAACTTATAAAAAAGTTAGAAAATTTATAATGTATACTTTCCTTGCCAATGTTTAATTTCAAGATATTTTGTAAAAGTGTTATTTTTTATTAGTGCGTTGAAATTTGTTATAATATTTAATTATTTAATTTGTGTGTTATTTTTAAAATTTAATTGTGCTAGAAGCCTAGAAATGCTTGAATTAAAATTTTTATTGCTTCATGAAAATGTTATGAACCCTCTGGTTCATTAAGGGGCAGGATGTTGTGAATTATATTGACCAGGTGGTCTGAGTCCTGTTTTTTCCCCACAGGAAATGTTAATTTCCTTCAAGTTATCAAAAACTTAACTTGCATCAAATGTATCAACAAGCTAGTTATTATATAAGTATTTTAACTGCAATGCAAAGTATTTTTTTCCCTAAAATAAAAGTATTAAGAACCTGATTTTATGAAATAAGAATTATTACTTTGCATGTATGTTTCCAATATTTTAATAAGATGATACATATACTTTAAGACATTAGTTTTTGAGATTAATTTGAAATTATTACAATATAAATCTTATGGATGTACACAATAAAATTGCATTTTTTTTGTTATTTTTCCTGATTTATCTTATTGAGTGTTTCCATATAAGTAAATAACTTTTTATTAAATAACTCCATAAGGGTGTAATGAAATTTTTTTTTTACTTTGAAAATTGATTAAAATGTTATCTAACCAATAAATAGAATTAACTGTTTTATATTCCCATTCCTATGAATTTATGAGGATAAGAGCTTAAAAAGAAAATTTCTTTTTTCTAAAATCTTCAAATTTAGTCCAATTAATTTTTGTTATTAAAGTGAATCATGATTTACTGAACCAAAAGATATCCTTTTAAATACATATTGAATTGAATGGGCAAGTACAAAATTATTTCATAAAAGTTGGCTAAATATTACTTTTTTTCTCCTCGAAGGGTTAAATAATCCCTCAATTATGAAACATACTATGAACAAGTTCTTATGAAAATATTGTACATTAAGGAAAATACACACTTTCTTACAAACAAAAGTTAATTTAGCTTTTTAATTAAAGTTGGTTAATATGAAAGTTTTCATTAATAATTAGGAATTCTTCTGAGATTGAAATGAAATAGCTTTTAACATCATTTAAAGGTTTTGGGCATCTGAAATAATCTGACAACAAACAAACATTTGATATGTTTTATAGTCTGACTTCCTTTATAATTATTACCCTTCAAAAGGTTTGAACTTTTTAAAGAAATGTTTGTCTCCAACATTCAGAAAGAAAGAAACTTGACTTTTTTGTATAAATTAAGAAACATCTTTAAATAAATATGTTTTTTAATAAAATTATTTTATAGTAGATTGAATTAAATTGTTTTCACGAAAATTCTTATTAGACAGTAGTTTTATTTAATAATCAAATTAATTTTAATATACATCATTTATTGACACTTAATTTTAACATTACATGAATGCACTATAAGTGAATAAAGCATTTCATGATATGGTATATAAATCAGACTCTGTGGATGTAACACTATACTATAAGGACAAATCGAGGATCTAACTGCAAATATTCAACGTGCATAATACCTTGTACAATTAGCACATCTCGATCTTTATCTTATTGATAATATCTAATAAATCTCTCGGGAAATCTTATGAATGGCTTTTTCAATTTATTTACAACAAAAAAGTATTAATTTTAAAAATATTTACAAAGAGTATTAAATATGTCATTAACCCAAACAAATAAAAGAATACAGTAAAAAAAAAATTAAAGAAAATCATCTCCTAATCAATGTGGATTTTTAAACACCTAATGTAATTAATAGTAAAGAAAAATTTTAAAAACATTTGTATCTTAAAAGTTTCTGTGAATTTTATTTACTCTAATCACTATCACAATTAATTTAATCAAATCAATGCTTTTTTTATATACATTTACAAAAGTAAGATCTGAAAAGGTCTTCCCTTGTTTACAAAGAAATTAATGGCAAAAACTAGTTTTAATACATTACTGATGACAAATTAATTCCCAATGAAATGAGTTTCAGCTGAGCTGAAACTTCTACACCACATAAAAGTTTTAAGACCTAGATGCATTTTAGCTTCTTTATATTCCATATTGGATTGCTTCAGAGCAATCAGCTCATGAAGTAAATAATGAAATTGCCCTTTTCTCTTAATTCATGTAACTGAAATTCTACAAGAAAAATTTATTCTACAGCTTCACAAAAAAATATACATAGTAAAAATACTCACAAAAAAAATTTATAAAAATTTTTATCTTTAAATTTGTTGCTTTTGGGAGGAGGGGAGGTTTTATTATCCTCATATTAAAAAAAAATGTATGAATTAATAATATACAATAATTTTAACTTAGTAAAAAACAGGGAAATAATCTTTAAATTCAAAGGACAAGAAATTGGGTTGTCTTTGGTTGTAGTTCTTGAAAACAAGCCTATTCAAAGTGGTCAGGACAAAATAAACAGTGAGGAGATGTTTAAAATCTTTATACATCATCATTATTATCCACGTTTATAAAACACTCGCATTTTTACCAGGATATTAAACAAAAGATTTTTTTCCTACAATCATCTTATCATTTACTGTAATCGAGTAACCATATATAATTAAATAGGAAATTTTAGTGGGTATATTGCAAAAGTGCAAGAGCAAAATAGTCGTAGCAATAATAGAAACAAAGAAATGTCGGGCTTGTTTGGCGGTAAGTAAACGAAAACATAATCACATGTCCTCTTCATGATAATCGCGCTAAATCTGGTTGTTTCCATGGTTACATTGTATAGTCACGTGAATCTATCAACCAATCACGAGATTCTCATGTAAACGGGCTGAAAAAAAATACCGGTAAAAAGCCGGCTTTTCTCCCCAATTCCAAATTACCGGCATTTTGCTGGCTTGCATGTAAACAGGCCTTAAAGAGAAGGGGGGGGGGGGTCCTGTCTCGAGCTCGGATTGCACTTGGAAACAAACAGAATATCTCTCTCAACTGTTGTAGAAGAGGCTTGTATGATTCTGTGATACCATTTTCTTTCATCATGACAGCTGTCAGAACATAATCATCAGAAAATGGAATAAAGTAAACGCAAATATGGAAAAATAATAGCATGGGGAAAAAAATGTTTATTTCAAAGTCGAGAAAATATAGAAAATTAAGAAAAAAAGGCATATAATTTATCTTTTATGAAGGAACTATTTACCTTCGATCATTAAGACCAGCACTACACGAGTACTTGGCCTATCCTTTAGAAACGCCCATTCCCCCCTTTCAAAAGAGGGCGCTTTCATTGCTTTAGAGTTGGGATTTCTGTCTACGGGGACCCTAATTGCTACTAAAGTTGGACCCCGAGACGAGGCTAGCGAAGAGACACCCCCAAGGCGCTGAATTGGTCAAATCAAACAGCGCACTCTTCCCCCGACTTCCTGTTACGCATTTCCGTCCCTTTTCACGAAATCACTCCAACAAATATCCAACAATCGAGAGTAAAGATGTTGCACATCAAAAATTTCGTTGAAGTAAAAATAATCTCATATATGTTGAAAAATTTATCAACAATGTTTTTAATGTTTTAAATGCATAGTGCCTTCGTGGCATGGGGCTGCTCTAAATAGCCGTCGAGCCGCAGGTCCTCTCTTGAGGTTGGAGGAAGGGGAAGAAAGGTGGGAGGCCCTTCCGCCCCCAGGGTGATCTCCCTCAAAATTGGAGTGGAACTGAGCCAAATCGTACTGTCACCTGCATGGAGCTTAGGCTAACGACAGGCTTAAAAATCTAGCCCCTAGCTGCGATGAATTTCGTGGACCTTTATCAATCAGGAGGCATAAGTAACAACAACAACATCACACACTCATCCTTGTCAAATTGTAACGGGTTCTATCCGAGCTTCTACTAATCCTCTAGGGGGAAATATTCTTTTTAACTGTGATTTTAATTTGAAAACCGTTTTCCGTAGAGATAACCTGATTTTATGCAAATGTAAACTTCTGTTTGAGTGCAAATCGTTGAGTAGGCGATGAAATAGTTGAAATTGGATCCTAAGCGGAAAGCATAGTGGGAGTGACCGGTGGCCGCATTTCGTATTATTAGATCTCAAAGGAAGGATTCATTGAAAGGCGGAAGACATTCACTCTTTAGGGCTGGCGATTTGGCAAGAGCGTTCAAGGGAAGTGATTCTAAATATGAATAGTTACTAGCTGTAACTGTTCATAATTGTCCATTAGAAATAAAAAAAAACAATATATCCAATAGGGGATTAATAAGTTTCATTGCCCCTCGGTTTTAGTTATCAGAGTGTATTTTCCTCAATTCTCATAAGTGCTAAAGGTGGAATAAAACTAGTTCTATTTCTTACTCAAACACTCTCACAGAGGGACGTCTTAAGGCATGGGCCAACTGGCCCAGAGTCTCGCCTTCGGTGGGGGCCTCGTTTTGTTCTCGACTCCGTCTTACGAGTAATAACGTCATGATTCGGATAATTTTAATGTGGTCAAATATTATTCCCGTACATGTTCTCTGAAAAACATTGAATTTCATGCAGCATATCAACTGGTAAAAGTGTTAAAATTGTATTATTACGTGATGACTGTTGTCCAGGTCAAGGCCTAATACCATAAATAATTATTCAACTCATTTAGTTGAAATGCGGCCATCGGTTGAGCCGGTTTGTGAGTCGTGCACGTTTATTCGTTTCAAATAACCGTTTGTAGGAGCATTTAATAACACATGCAATATATTGTCTACTATTTAAGATCCCAAGTAGAGCCTAATTTTACATCGGGGCTCAGGACCTCAAAAACTCTTAAGATTTCTCTGGGACAGTCTTAAGACATCTCACACTCGCGACCGACGGATCGAAAATTAGATTTATCGGGTGCCAGCAAAAATTACTTATACCCAGTATCCCTGAAGATAGGGTGAAAAAGAAAAATGATGGATGAAAATGTGATGGATCGCGACAAAATGATTCTCTATATATTATGATCTTGAATAAGTTCCCGCTGTTTTTTGACAAAAAATAAATGCTTTTATTAAAATATAAGGTCAAAAAATATTTTCCTCAAAGTATTGTCCATTTCTAGAGACCACTTTCTGCCATCTTCCTAACAGTATATGAATTTCATTTTGGAAAGACGATACGGACATCTTTTGAGGCTATCTAAGAATCCAGTCATTTTTTTAGGTATCTTCGTAAGAATGGAAGAGCTGATCAACAAAGACCATATGCCATATCAAACGAAATAAGTGATAATCGATGGGAGCTATATGTCCAGTGAATACGGCGGATAGGGTACAACTTCCCATTTAATCACCGTTACAATTTAATCCTTTTCCCTGGTTTAGCAACATGTGGCCGCACTTTGTCATCTAACTATTTGTATGTCAACCGTTTTTTTTTTTTTTCCCTTTGGGTCTCGGCTCAAACGCATCCATTGAAGTCCGTAGCGATCTTCCGTGATAGTCGCATTCAGTTTGAGCAACTCATAATAAACTATATCCTGCTGATCCCGCCTAATGTCAAAGAAAAGCTTCGAACTATAGATGTTTGGTGTTGCTGACGATCTTGTTGCATGGCCTGGCTTACCCCACGATCTTCTGCGCTTTGCATTATCAAACTGAATCCACTTTTAATCACCAATCACGATACGGTACAAACAACCTTTCCTTTTCTGCCATTAAAGCAGTATTTCATTCGTGAGAAAACTCCGTTCGACGGCTCTGGGCTTCAATTCATACGGCATCCAATGTCTTTGCCTTTGGATCATTCCTAAAGCTTTCAAACATTTCAAAACTGTTGCAGCTAGCGTTTTATGGGATCTTGATAAACCAATTCTTCGCCTTCACAAATTTTTTTACTGCCAGAGCATTTTTTAAATTGAAGTTCAAACTTTATATTTTTGAATGGTCGAAACCGGTCTCAGCACGTCATTTCCATGGAGTCACCGTAACTCATCAAGAATAATGAGTGCTTCAGCTGCAGATTTCTTTTGAATAAAACAGTGAAATAAAGTTCTCCACAAATACACTTGTGATGTATCTCTCACATTGTGATGTATCTCTGTGCCAAATTTTGTGGAAATACAATGGATAGTTCATCCGTTTTAGCAGAGGTGTGTAATGTAGTAGACCTGCACGTGGTGCACCCTGGGTAATGCTAGATCTGATACAGTGATTGCAACTCTCTGCATTCGAATTCTAAGTATTTGCGATGATTGAGAGCTCTCTAGTAGAATGCTGGTGATATTTTTGAAAAAAGAAATCAATTACTGACAACTCTAAACTTTTTTGTAGAGATGCCTTTATTAATGTCAAGGCTGATTTGTCTCAACGTGTCAGACTGACCACCTGAGCGGATCATCTGCTCATGCACCTTAGTGCAGAAGGTCACAAAAATAGAGATGTGCACAGACAGCCTAAGCCCTCATGGATTATTGCGCCACTGAGTTTAGTTTAGTTTTAATTTCTCTCATGAACAGTTGAAGTTCCACATTTTTGGACCTTATCATTTTAAAATTCTTCCCAAATTGAGAAAAACAGTTAGTGGTGTTTTGGTTTGATATCTGTTTTTCATGAAATTAGTGATTTCTCCTCACACAACTGAGATAAAATAGTAAAATTAGGTGTGCGGAAATGGAAGATACTTTAAAATTTACGGTTGTTAAGTCTACCCTGTAACACCAAACTTGACTTTGGCCTCCTAAGTAATAATATGTAAATATAATAATGTAAATAATAATATAAAATAAATCACAATGCTAGCCAACTCTAGAATTTTTAAGAGACAAATTCTGCTCGTTTTGTGATGGTGGATAAATTGTAGCTCCTTTATAATGATTCAGACGTCGCAACTTATCTGCGCTGTAGTGGCAGTGGAACTAATCCAAACTTGACTTTGGCCTCTGCAGACATTTCCGATGTTTCTGAGAGAGAAGTAATTTATACGATACTGGTTCTGGCTTCTGTAGGATTGTCACTACTTGTAATTTTTCTTTCGAAGAATTCACTAAGGAGTTCCGTTGAGCACGGATGGAGCTTTATTAAAGGTAATTGGAATGTTTTTACACCAAATCTTGAATCTATTTTTGGATCTAGTTTCTGTGAAGCAGGCAAGAGTATTGATAGCGTCTCTTTTCTAGCTTTACTAATATCATTTTTATAGTATCGCTAAAAAGTAGATATGTAGATGCAAGCAATTTACCTATAAACCTTTCTGGAATAAAAATCTTACCATTCTTAAAGAGAAATCTTCTACGACTCGTACTGCTGCTGAACAATCCAAGAAACCTGACGACATTCAATATTGGAGAGTGTGTTACTACCTCTCGTAAAGAAATTCTCTCCTTTATATAAAAGAAACTACTTAAATGATTTCATTTCGAACATTCATTAGAGGAAGGATGGCACAAAAAAATTTATAACTATGTGAACAAATTACTGAATAAAAAGATTACATCTACTACAGAACCGTTGAAATTTGGTAGTTTGGTTTTAACTGATTACAGAAATATTGTGGTGTTTGGGAAATGAGATGATGAACCTCTTGGCAAAAAGAAACCTGTATATTCTCCAAAGGTCTTCCAAAGACATACCTCTTCACTTTGCTAAGCTCGAAGTTAATAGTATCTTTAACAAATGCATTTGTAGCGGAGCTGCCCGTGCTACTAAAAATAAACCTTGGAGGGTGTTATTAAAACCTGACTGTGTGTGTCTCGGATTCTCCTCGTGCTTCCGCTGGGACTGACTATGAACTGGACATCACTGCCTTTGGGCTCATTTGTTTCATTTTAATATGACTGTCTCACCTTTATGTGTTTTGTATGATTCTGGACAAGTCATGGACGCTGCTCATGAGGACATGAACTCTGCAGTAAAGAATTTGTTGTAAAGAAGTATTGAAGAGTTCTTTGCCTAATGGCCTGATGGTCAATGGCCAGACATTTGAAAAATAATAAATATGTATCAGTTTTCTCAGATTTAATGTTTATGAGCTTGATTTTGGACATCAGTGTATGTCGTTTCATGGTATATGTACAGGTAATGTACAGTATGTTTCCACATAGATGTTATTAAAATTTTAAAGAATTAACATCGTATCATAGAAGTCATGATACTATGTCATGAAAATAATGGTAAAAGAAATAGTAGTATTAAGTCAAACGAAAATATCAATAGTAAATAAACCTATTCAAATCAAGACATTCGTTCGTACAAGTGATTATTATTCTATAGATAATAATAATCACTGTGTTATGCATCTAAGTGCGATGTTAGTAAACAATTAATGACGTGAATATAATAAATCTTTACATCAGTCTTTTTCAGTCGTAATTGCTAATTATTTTGATGCATAATTTTTAAAGATATATTTTGGTTCTCTCTCTCTGTATAATATTTAATGCGTATACTATTTATATCTGTCTAAAATTAAAGCTACAGACTATATGTACTACTGATATTTTGAAAAGGGATATTATGTAGTATGTAATATAGGAAGTTATTTTGCTTTACGCGTTTGGAGTCGGTTTAACAGAGGAGTCGTTTTTCTAAAAAAAGAAAGCAAGTGAAATTGAAAGTTGAAAAGTGGAAGTTCTTATGAAACTACTTAATTTCTGTGTGGAATGTCGTTTTCTTATGAAAGCATCCCAGGTCGTACAGACTGCAGATAAAATCACTACAGGGAATCGTTTAAACGAGGAATTGTGATGTAGAGTCATTAGTAGGCTGGAAGCTGGATAGTAATCACCGGATATCGTTCATTGGCAACACGTATGGTGGACTCCAGATTATGGCAACAACTTCAGACATCGAATACTATTAGTAGGAGAACAGTATAAGGTCACCCAAGAGTAACAATATATACGGGGAAATTACTTTGTAGCCAGAAATATATATGTCGCCATAGAAGTATGCCTGATAGACAGCTGTATGAAATCCTCACTGCTGCGTCTGGAAGGATAGTATCCAGATATAACGTGTATAGACCACTAGCTGAGAAGGGCCTTTACACCAAAAAACCAATGGTGTGTGTTCCCCTTAGTTTCAGATGAGAACCCATATATATTCTGGAGCTGTGAACACCTTCTTATATAGAGCAAGTTTGTCGCCATGTATCGACGAATCGCGATTCAGCTATGGGAGATCAGTTCTTTTTTGTGGACTGCAACACCCGATTACATAGAGCTGCACTTGTCGTCCATTATCTGGAAGAAGACGGTATTCGACCTTGGTGTGGCCAGCAAGGTCTTTAGACCATAATTCTATAGAATACTTGCAGGATACTCTAGGTAGGATAATATGATTTGCATACTGTACCTTCTAACTCCCCCTTATTTTGATAATATTTAGTGCTGAATTCACATCCAGAATTTTTTAAAAAATAAAATTTTTTGTTTAAAACAAGGATTAACACACTTCAAATTTATAGAACTCAGTTCCCCTGCTTAAATGTCGTGTGACTGTTTGTTAATATCATACTTAAGGCAATACGAAGTCTTTTGGAGACGGACCTCGTAATTTTGAACCATTATCAAGTGACGAGGACAGAACTAGAACCAGCAGGTTAGGACTTGAAGCCACTTCATATTTTGCTGCATCAGTCCCTCTACACGGTAGGTCTTCAGTGGCCTCAGGACTCAGACCGCGATTTTAAAACGCCCGATACGAGTTCGAGAACATGATTACAGTGGCCGTCTTCAAATGTAGAAGGGCCAACACAGGAGGTGACTTCGTCTTGCGATCATGTTCTAAGCTTAAAGGCATATTGGCTGTCTTAAGTGAACCCTTGAACCGATAGAAACAGATTGATTGACAGAAAGGTTCGATAAATTGAAGGTTTGAAAATAAGTTATTTTATATGAGCTCTCCATCTTCTCTCGATATTCAGAGAATTGATAAGTCAAAAAAAAAAATCTGTTATCCTTCAATATACATACATGGGAAAAACGAATTGAATAAAAAAGTACCGTCATAATAATTTTCTTCCGGGAAGTTCTAGGAACGCCTAGAGGGTCGACCCAACTGCCTGACAGTCGAAAGTAACAACAGCAATCATGTCATCGCACTTGTAAATCGATTGTATCGAGAACCACCGAAGAGAACAATAAGAAGCAGAATCTTCGTGTGAGAGAGGGAATACCAATCATTAGAGTCGAAATGATTGAAGAACCTGACATGCGCTCAAGAAGAGATCGTTCGCTTAGTCCAACACTCGGCGCATTAATCATTGTTCGTGAACGACAGGCGATGCTCTCTTGCAGAGAGAGAAACATTCCGTAGAAAAAAAACTGACATCAGATTGAAACAAGTTTTTTAGAATCTACCAACCCCTCCTTTCCCTTTGATTTACATTCTGGAAAAACAAAACATGTTGTTCTCATAATACAACACACATAGATAGAAACATAATTCATTTAGACTTTGTCTCACAAATTTGAATGGGATATAACAAACTATGCCTTGAACAAATGAATTCTGTCCATGCCAATGCCATATTCCGAAAGTATTAGTAGGTAGAGGGGGAGAAATTTCCCCGAGTACATAACTTAAAAAAGAAAGATCTTTTTTAACTTATGTATATAACTTTTTTAACTTAACTTTAAGCTGCATTGTAAATGGGGATTTGTTTTACTGTTTCTGTCATATGTTGCTCTAACTGGACACGAAAGCACTTTTGTCCAACCTAAGGTTCTTAGTTTGCGGTAACCAAATGATCATGATCGTGGCCAGCAGGAATTCTAATTCTGTTGCCGATAATACCCAGTTATTCAAACTGGCGGAGCTCAAAATACTTATGTTGGCATGGTGTGGACGTTTGAAGAGTGGGGTGCTAATTCAGATGTCCCTTGAGCTATATTCAGGTGACGAGGTCTTTTCCCAGTGGTCCCCTGATCGCTTTATGGTGCAATGGTGAATGAACAATCCAATCAGTTCTTGAACCCCACTCAAAGGATACCTGAATTGGCATTCATGTCACGACAACAAAAAATTCCTGAAATTGGGTGCTTTAGCTCTAGATAAGAAACGCGGGAAAACATTTTTCTTTGGTGTTATAAAACTGGCGAGTGATTTGTTCTTATATTACTATCTCTATTCATTTTTCCGCAAAACTTTTAGTATCGAAAAATATTTTTATTGGCTTGAAATAAGCTCAATTGTAAACGAAAACAGTTTTAATAACACCTAATGTTGTTTATTTATTATTTTAGTAAATGACGAAAAAACATTACCTCCATTTATCCTAACATTAAAAAGGGAAACACATTCGACCGAAATTTCTTTCTTTTCTGTATATAATTAGAAACCTCAACTTCGGTAATTATTAACGACAAGGACATTAGGCATGAATTGGAAGATAAAAACATGTTTCATTACAATCAGATTATTATATTCCGTAATTTTCATGTAACCCATGTCATTTTCTTAATATATGTATCCTTTTTTAAATACTTTTGGCAGTTCTTATAGATAAATCATGACACACGTTGCAATATAATTCATTCGTGACTTCTTAATAGCCAATGACACATACTTTCGCTCTGAAGTTAATTCCCTTAAAAATTGTTAGCGAAATGAATTGAGGTCGAAGTATATCTATTGTGTCAAATCACCTTGACTGAACCCCTATCCTTACTTTCTTTTTTGCCTAGCGGCAATTGTAAAAGATATCTTCATTTTTTTTTGTTGAAAAAACTCATTTACCAATAATTAAAATGTAGGATGTAGAATATAGATAATCGCAGCTTCTTTATCATTATTTAATCATTAACCATTCGCAAGAAAAAAGTTTTTTTTTTTAAAGTCTAACTTCATAATTTGCTTCTTAGTAAAAAATATAACGATTTTCTGTGCATGCGTTTCTTTGAAACTCTTTTATGTTTGAAAAAAAAAAGTAAAACAACAGAGTAAATAAAAATAATAATATAAAAATGAAGACAAAATAAAATAAAAATAAATATTTAGAAATGTACAGAATTTTTTTCAAATTTTAATGTTCTATTTTTCTTATACAATCTAACATGTTGAAGAAGTATATTAATAATTAATGGAAAGGAAACTCGTTTTTCTCTTTCTTTACAAAAAATAAAAGTTATGATTATACTACAGACAGGCTGTGAAGAACGGCGGATACACGTTAAATCTGTCGAAGTTCAAAGTCTTCACATTGGTAGGAGGGAAAGTTTGGAGATGGTGGTGCCAGTTCAAGTGTTCCTCATCATTTAGCTATGAAATAGAATGTGTGTCCGTCACCAACCTTCGGGTGACTTTACGAAACCATCAATATGCAGAAAATTGAATAAAATACTGATGAGTATCACATATTGAATTTAATTAAACGAAAATTATCATGCTTAGCGGTATGGGACTTTCATCGTGTTTTACACTGTGATTCAAAATATAGTCCCATTGTCTGTAGAAACGCGCCCATACAGCTGTATAATCCAACAGTGCGTTGGACGACTTTCGCTGAGTTTATGCATGGCAACTGGATTCTTATATATATATATATATATGGGATTTCCACATAGACGGCACTATAGAGGGCGCTGGCGACGCGAGCCACCAGCGAGCGAACTGACTAGAGGGAGATGAGCGAGCGAGAGGTCTCGACGGGGAGGTCAGAGCCAACGCTGCTAAGAAAAAAGAAAGCAACCGGGATCTAACTGGCCGTGTAGGGACCAAGTGGCCCGATGCTGGAAGGATAGTCACGTGAAGGTGACACATCCATCGCCTGAATTCAATAAGTTAACAGGAACTGTATAAGTGTGAAAAGACTGAGAAACTATTGTTGAATACGAGAAGAAGAAATTGTCTAAACGCTGTCAATAATATATCTGTATAGTAGAGTGTAGTACTGTAATTGTCCACATTAAACGTTAGTATTAGTTAAAAACAGTGTAATCAATGTGAATACCCCTAGAACTCCGTGTCATAACACCACATAAAATGGGTGCTTGGCCGGATGTGGACTGTGTGGACTATTGATACCGGCATGTGGACTGTTGATATCGGGATGTGAACTTTGTGGACTATCAGGACTATTGATATCGCGATGTGGACTGTCAGGACATTAAATTAATAGTGCGCTGTAAAAAAAAACTGTTCAGGACTTCCGCAAACCGAACGGAACATTCGAACTCTGACTGTGCTTTTGAACGGATAAACTCAAGTGATCCTTTTCCTGATTGATACAGCTCAACAAAAAAAAAGGTAAGATACCTTTTTATACTCTTCTATTGTGATTAAAATGTCGTATCATAAATGTACAAGAAAAGAGGACTTGATAAATGTGCTCAATGAAATTGGGGAGCAAGTTTCCTCTAAAGAAACAATTTTCGAGCTAAAAACTAAATTGGAAAATTCAAAACTGTTTAAAGATGACCCTGAATTTGTAATGAATATGATAAATTTGTCCATTGAGGATAGACAATCAAAAGCCGAACAGCAGCTCCAAATAACTAACTCACAGCTAGAGCTAGAAAAATTAAACTGCAACAGATGGACAGAGAAATTGAACTTCAAAAGGCAAAAGCTGAAGGGAATGTAACCCAGAAAAGTTTACAGGGGGAAACTAATTATTTGGAAAATTTAATTAAAAGTATAAAAACATTAACGATACAAATCACAAAAAAACCTGAAAATTTTGGTCTTTTTTTCAATCGATAGAACGAGCATTCAAAATTAAAAATGTTCCAGATGACTTAAAATCAGAAATCCTGATTAATATTCTTGGTGAGAGGGCACATAACATTTTACTATACGTAAAAGATCACGAAATCAAAAATTATGAGTTTGTCAAATCATTAGTTTTAAGAGAATTCCAACCCACTGCTCAGGAATGCTTACTTAATTTTAGAAAAGCCAAAAAGCAAACAGATGAAACTCATGTACAATTCGCTACTCGTTTAAGTGCTATGTTTCAATATTACCTAAAAATTAGGAACGTTAATGATTTTAAATCCCTATTTGACTTAATGGTCAGTGATAAAATCTTAGACACTTTAGATCTAGAAACTGCTTCACATATTAAAATTTTGCAGGCGGATTCATGGCTTGTGCCAGATGAGCTAGGAAAAGCTTGCGATATATTTTTTATTTCGAAAAACAGATCACTGCATGAATCGCGAAACTATAACAATGTTAAGAGTAAAAACGATAATGATGCTTACATTAAAAACCGCGCGAACATAGTAAATACTAATTATTTCCAGAGACAGTTCCCAAAACATAACCAAAGTGTAAAACAAGAAAAAATAATCTCGTGTTATGTGTGTGGAGGGCCGCATTTTGCTAGAAATTGTGCGAAAAAAACGGCGAAGTCAGAAAATAAAGATAAAATGTAGGGCATACCATAAACCAAATTAAAACTATTTCTAATCAAAATGACTTTTTGTTTAATGAATTACAGTATGTAGACGTAATTGTTGATGATATCCCATTAATTGCCACTTTGGATAGTGGAGCCAACTCAGTTATCATAAATAAAAAGTACGTTTCAGCGAAAAAAAGAGTGCATTCTCAAATCACCCTAACCAGTTGTTTTGGCGAACGGAGGATAGCAAACGTTTCAGAATTTACAATCTCATTGAAAGGGGGGGGGGAACACAAACCATCCCCGCTGCAGTGTGCGAGATCGAGGCAGAAATATTATTACCCTTAAGAGTTTATGAGTTCTTGAAAAGTGTATCAGAGGAAGCAAGGTCAAATGTTAGAATATGCAATCCGGTATGTTTAAAGGATGGAATAGTGGGGGAACAGCAGATTGATGAGTCAGGATGTTTAGTTAATTCTGAGAGGATTATGGATAAGTCTAATTTGTTTTTGCTAAAGGTATCTGAGGCATACGAGGAATGTTCATATGATTTATCGCATATCTCGAATAGTAGATTAAGGAGTCAAGTACATACACTAATAAAACATTACAACCCAAATAAAACGAAATCTACTGCTTTGAAAATGAAAATAATTTTGTCAGATGAAAAACCCATTTGTCAAAGGTCACGTAGGCTATCTTTACTTGAAAAGCGCGAGGTTGAAAAACAAATAGAGCTGTGGTTAGCACAGGGAATAATTAAAGAGAGTTGCTCAGATTTTTCGTCTCCTATTGTGGTGTGTAAGAAGAAAGATGGAACGATGCGTTTGTGTATCGATTATAGAAAGCTAAATAAAAAAAATAATCAGGAACAGATATCCACTTCCTGTAATTGAAGAGGTATTAGATAAATTAGGGAACGGTAGAGTATTTTCGACGCTAGATTTAAAGAATGCATTTTTTCATGTAGATGTTGATGAAACAAGTAGAAAATATACCGCATTTGTAACAGAAACAGGTCAATATGAATTTTTAAAAGTGCCATTCGGTTTATCTATTAGCAGTAACTATTTCCAAAGATACATTAATTACGTGTTTAGAGACTTATTAAGAGACGTTACTTTAATTATTTATTTAGATGATATAATAATTCCGGCAATAGATGAAAAAGAAGCTTATGAAAAATTAACTCATGTGTTAGAAATCGCTTCCAAATACGGCCTTGAAGTATATCTAAAAAAATGTCAGTTCTTGCAAAGGAAAATTAATTTTTTAGGGCATATAATTCAGAACGGTACAATTCAACCATCATCGGAAAAGACAGTAGCAGTCTGTAACTTTCCAGAACCTAAAAACGCGAAAGATGTTCAAAGTTTTCTTGGATTAACAGGGTATTTCAGAAAATATATTCCTTCATACGCTATAATAGCCAGACCCCTTAGTGATTTATTGCGAGGAACAAAACCTTTTGAATTTAATCATGAACAAAAAATAGCTTTTCAAAATCTAAAGAACGCGTTATCAAATGAACCTGTATTACATCTTTTCAAGGAAGGCGCGAAGTTAGAGCTGCATACAGATGCATGTAAACTCGGTTTAGGTGCTGTACTTTTACAACAAAGTGAAGATGGAAATTTCTATCCAATCCATTATATGAGCAAAAAGACTTCCATTCAAGAAGAGAAATTGTGCAGTTATGAACTAGAAGTACTGGCGGTTGTCGAGGCTCTGAAAAAATTTCGAAACTATCTCCTGGGAAGAAAATTCCTAATTCGAACGGATTGTGCAGCATTTGCGAAAACTCTAGACAAGAAAGAGTTGACAACAAAGATTGCTAGATGGTCGATTTTTCTACAAGAATTTGATTACGAGGTAGTCCATCGTCCTGCAAAACAAATGCAACACGTAGATGCGTTGAGCAGACATCCCATTATGCTAGTGACTAGAGTAAAACTCCATGACCGATATGATGCTGCTAAAATTGGAGACCATGAGGGGCCAAATGTAACGTCCGCATCAGCAGACCAGACGAAGCCTTGGTCTAAGCACTAATGAAGAAGAACGAACTTGTATAAGATATTTTTGTAACTGTATACTAATCTATGTTCTTTTTTTTTAGTTTGTATATTTCAGATCCTTAGTGCGTGAGCAGTGAGGACACTGCCTGTAGGATGCCCGAGAAGTTGTGGGATTTCCACATAGACGGCACTATAGAGGGCGCTGGCGACGCGAGCCACCAGCGAGCGAACTGACTAGAGGGAGATGAGCGAGCGAGAGGTCTCGACGGGGAGGTCAGAGCCAACGCTGCTAAGAAAAAAGAAAGCAACCGGGATCTAACTGGCCGTGTAGGGACCAAGTGGCCCGATGCTGGAAGGATAGTCACGTGAAGGTGACACATCCATCGCCTGAATTCAATAAGTTAACAGGAACTGTATAAGTGTGAAAAGACTGAGAAACTATTGTTGAATACGAGAAGAAGAAATTGTCTAAACGCTGTCAATAATATATCTGTATAGTAGAGTGTAGTACTGTAATTGTCCACATTAAACGTTAGTATTAGTTAAAAACAGTGTAATCAATGTGAATACCCCTAGAACTCCGTGTCATAACACCACATATATATATATATATATATAAAGTACAAAAGTTGGAGTAATGCACAGTTTTCTTAATTAACGTCATATTTCAAAGAAAAGGGATGATTGTTGGTGAGAAATCTAGTCATTTTTAATCGTGGTCAAGCGAAGAGAGGGTGACACCTGGATGGAATCTCGCTCTTCAAGCTTCCACCGGTGCGGATGGAAAGATTCGTGTAGAAGAAATAAAAACACAAATTACACATTGTTAAACGCAGCATTGCAAAGGTGGGCATTGTTTTCATGGCTACATTCGATGATTTTTGTTTCTTAGAATATGCTACGAATTATTTGTTTATTTTGTTTCTCTAACTCTATAAAAATGAGTAATTTGCATTTGCTCACTGGGTAAAATGTGTCAAACGCTAATTCCCAACACTGAGAAGATCGATGGAAAAAGTAACAGAATTTTTGATTGATTCATGTCTCTCTCGGAAACTACACGATGGATAATGATATGACGTTTTCGCGTTACACAGCTGAAAATTCGGCTTCTTTATGAGGATAGAGTAGCACTGTTTATATGCACACGCGCGCTCCCAAAAATGTTACGGGTTCTTTCATCTGACATCGCACCGAAACCAATGACCGTGCACCCCCAACAGCTGAATTTGACACCTACGAGCCGGAAATTCCTAGTGTAATTCGAGGTGTCAGAAAACGAACCGCTTACCCCAAGAGAGTGGAAAGTCAGTCCGTTTCGAAAAACCAAAAAGGTCGGTTGCGTTTGCCTCCTTCCTCACATATTCTGCAAAATTGAAATAATTAACAGTACGAATAAAAATTCCATTTAAATTGTAAATATATTGCAATTAATAGCTGCGACGTAAATAAATCAATTATTTAATTTCTAAACTCTCATGCTACCCTTAGTTTTCCCAAACGTCACAATGGCGACAAACCTCGTCGTATACACTGGTGTAAGAAATTAAGAGAATTTTCAGACTTGGTCGATTACCTCTGGAACTACAGGACTGATTTCAATGAAATTTGATATGTACATACATTGGTACAATAGAAAACAAATAACCATTCAATAATTGCAATACACACGCATGAACAAGCGTAACACTCGTTGGAGTTGGAAGGTATAAAACAGTGGTTGCAGAATAAACAAAAGAAATGGGTCAATATGGCCTTCTCTCACAGCTATACGGACCTCGCAGCATGATGTCATACTTGAAATAAGGCAATTTATCAGTTCCTATAACAATTGATCCCACTCGTTCAGCAACGTTATTTTCATTTCCTAGATGTTCCTCACTCTCTAGACATTCGTCGACCAGAAGAGCTGTATGTAGCCTCGCGCTATCATCCATTAAAATGAACTCGGAGCCCTATGCACCCCTGAAAAGACGAACCTAAGGCTCCAAGACCTCATACCTCACACCAGTTACAGAGCCTCTTTCAAAGACATGGAGAGATGTACGGCCATCCAACATCATATTTTCCCAGACCATTAAACCTCCTCCTCCATAATTGTCGATTTTGCGAGCATTGGAGGGTAGGTAGCGGGTCCCTGTTCTCTCCATATGAACGTACGCCGAGAATCGGCGTTTAGCTGAAATGGGACTCATCGGCGAACGGAACCGTCACCCATTGATCCATACTCCAATCTCTAAGCTTTCTGCACCATGCTAAACGGACTCTCCTGTTCGTAGACGTGAGTGGGACGCAAACAGCAGGTCTTCTGGTAAACAACCCTCTCTCATGAAGACTTTTTGAAACAGTTACCCTTGATACACGGGTTCCTGTGTCTGTATACATGTAACGAGGGAGCTGAGAAGCTGCAGCCCTTCTGTTACGTCTCGCTATAATCGACAAATATCGATCTTCTCTGGCCGTCGTGGCTCTTGGAGGACCTTTCCCAGGCTTTCTCTCGATGGATCCAGTATCTTTGAACTGTTTCCATAAGTTACACATGACGCTGAGCTTTAATTTGAACTCTCTACAAATCTGGGCTTGACATTGGCCTGCTTCTAGCTTCCGAACAACTCGCCACCTCATTCCATCGTCTAAACGTTGAGGTTACTCATTTTTACTGTTACAATTTGAATTGAACCGATTGCTTGAAAATAACACCAAGAAATTCGCCGAGGTGTGCTGGCGAACGAAAAACGTCTTAACTTACATGCACTTATAAAGCCTGTTTTTCTGCTGACTCCACCCACACACACACGTATACGATTAAGTAATTGCCGTACAAGATTGGCATTTTTATCTAGAAGCCGTGATTTTTCATTCAGCTTAGTTCTTTTCATGCCATTCAATAAAATATGCAAATTCTCTTAATTTCTTACACCAGTGTAGTACCAGGAACTAGTAGCGGGGAAGATGTCTGAGTTGGCCCCCGCCCCATTCTCTCTCTCTCTCTCTCTCCTAATTTCCACACCATGCTAACGTGAGGATTTTGAGCCTAGATAGATTTAATGTGCGTCGGCTTCGATAGGAATTTAGAAAACTTTATTAGGATTAAGAGCCTCTCTGTGAATTTTTCCAAGAGACTAACAGCTAGTTTTATGCATTTACCGTTCTGTGCATTTAAACTTTACTGCAATTAATATCATACGTAAGTAAAAAGGCTCGCAGGAGGAAATATGCTGTGTTATATTTGATCCATTGATATCACAGGATTAATTACAATGTCTTACTTTTCGACTTTTCTTTCTAATTCAAAGTTCAATGAGAATTGAAAATGACATAAAATTTTCTCTGGTTGTTCATTTCCAGCAGCCACAAAAAATGCTAGTTTAGTGGCTATGTTACTTTGGCTAATATACTGCATGATATTTTAAGAAGTATTTCTAAAATATTACGAGGCATAAAAATGACTTTTGACTAAAATTCGAGTTCCATATAGTAAAAAGATTATTTCAAATGAAGAGGAAAGGAATGCTTACGTTTTACTTTCTTATCTGAGCAGAAGAGTCTTTAATGATTGACATCTGTTGCAGGTTATTTTATTAGTAAGACACAATAAGATGCTTCGGGGAGGGGGTACATTTTTCTTTATAACTGTAATTATGTTAATACAGATACAATTACAAACACTGAAAAAAGAATGTGAAAAATCTTGATTCTACCTGCGGCTTTTTCTCACCCATTTTTTTTCTTTTGAATCTCTATTTTATATATTTTGAGTCATCTCTTTGAAACAGGCAGAGAATCCGTAGTTATATAATAGGATTATTTTCTTTAGGTGGAAAAAAAATAAACAGTTTAATTGGGCAGGTATTTACTATTTTTTCTATCACTGTGTATTGTTTTGTATCTTTCTCCAATCGCCAAAAGAGACGCCAAGACAAAAAGATTAATAATATTTTTTTTTTTTTTACCTCAGCCCAGAGCGAGTAGATTAATGCCTTTGCTGTCAACTTCTCCGATGGGCTGAGCCCAGCATGCGTCGAAGAACACACAGAATCCGAGGAATTCATCTTCATTTCTTCCCCTTAATTATGTCACGAGGGTGGTTCGCTCGTCTGCGCAGTTTCGACAGCTCACGCTGAGGTGTCTTCTCCATTCGCAACATGTTTATTCAGAGCTCTTTAATCAATGAGCTCTTCAACGGGAACTAGAAAGAGAAATATAAATGCTTTTTTTTCCCGAAGATATCGAAGGGTTATTTCTCAAATGCCTTTAGTTTAAAGATGTGATCTCCTCTCCCAGAAATATCTAAAACATTTCACCTAAAAGTGCCTTAATCTACGTTACTACTGTAGAAGTAGCCGATGGGTTGAACACGTGACCAGCTATGCTTTACTCTAGCCACTTGTTCAAGATCTATTGCCACTAAGGACCTATCGCGTAGAGAACTTCTGGATTTCAATCTCTCAGATCTTAAAAGCCCTCACATTTAGCGTGGCACGATTATGCAAAGTAAGAAGCCAACATAGGTGCCGATCTCGTCACCTAAACGTAACTCAAAGTGAAGAGGTGCATTTAGATGCGGTGAGCGAAACTTGTGTCGAGTGAGAGTTATATTTACGTCGCACTATAAAGCTGTACAAGAGCTATGAGCGATCATGGTCAAGTGGTGAGGACGATACCTGTATCAAAATGTATGTTTTCCGCCAAAAAACTTTGCAGCTGAGTGTCATTCATGTTCGTGAACTTATAGCATGTGTTGTCGAATTAAGAGTTCAAGTACCTCTAAAGGTCCTTTTTGTTGAATAACTGATGCATGTTATATCTGTCCAAATTCGAAATTCGCCCATTGGCATTGTACGGAAATTTGATGAATGTGGTGCAAGGTGTGGTGTCATCCTCGTCCACTTGACTCTGGTTCATAACTATTATGTCCGATGCAAACAGCTCTCATGCCGATTCAGAATACAACGTTATAAAAAATCAAATCAAATTTGTAAGAAAAACTCTAAATATTTATTTTCAGACACTGCTTTATCCTAAAGATCTTTGGAAATCACTTTGCATCGGATATCGATTTTTAGAATATGCCAATAATTATTTCGACGAACAGGATTATTCTTAACAGGATATTACCAAAATCATTTCCATTACTATTGTGCTATACGAGTACTACTATTGTTTATGCAGTTACACGTACTACATGGACAATTGCATTGTCCTCTAAATAAAATTTGCGTAAAAACCTTAGAGTGATGATGGTAAAGATTCCAGTGCTCAGGATTACCTCTCTTGTTTCTTTGACCCCTTACAAGCTGTCTTATTCATAAATAAGGCTAACATGCAAATTCAATCTGCTCTCTGGGTTGGAAGAAAACTTAAGTCTTAATGTTGCCAACAAAAGGGGCATTGTTTTTTGTACAGATCTGACTGGAAAGTGCCTTGATCTTAGACTTGGTTGTTCCTGTTCATGTTTTTGTGGTCCGTTCTGATAATCGAATTTCTCTGTACAAGGTTATCCGGAGTGAAGTGGGGAAGGAAAGATCCCCTGCCTCGTGCGTACTCTGCCATAACATCCGGAGATTTAATCGCGGTAAAAAAAGGGTTAAATTTTAAAACCGCGCGAATTGTTCCATTTATCTTGGGTAAGTTGCGCGCAACGCTCCAGTGGAGCGAAAAATACTACAAAACGGAGAGTTTGCCACAAATTTTTTCCTGGGGGGAGGCACCCCGGTAGGATTTACGTCCCCCCCCCTCCTTGAAAAAGGGGAGGAAAGCGGAATAATAGAACGAAGGATTCTCTAAAAATCCCTGAGCTTTAGAAGAAAGGGATCGAATGGGTTTAGTTGAAAAACCTCCCAAAGAGGTTAAGTTTCACAAAATGCAAGCCGAAGAAAAAGTGGGGACAGAGGACGAAAAATCGTTAACCTTTTAATTTTTAACTGTTAACCATGAAAAGCGCGAAGCGTTTGCGAGGTCAAAAAGTTGTTGAAAAGGTTACCCCCCTCCCGTTTCAGCATTCAACTTGGTTCGGATTTTAACCGGATATTGAAAAATGAGAGTTAGGTTTTGGGTTTAAAGTTTCCTTTTACGCAGGGGGGGGGGCACTTTTTTGAAGTGGATCCCTTACAAAAGAAGGAGAAGGAACAACACACAAAAAAGCACAGCTTTATACAGAATGACTTCGAAGTGTAATATAATAAATCATTTGAATTGTATGTATTTAACATGGTTGTGGTCTATGAGAATGCGACGGGAGATTCGGTTGTGTGGAACAGGTTGAATACCTCGATTTGAGATGAGTCAATGCGGGATGGGGAAACAAAAAAAAATTAAATGTCTTCAAAATTAGCTGACTTAAAAATTGCACTAAATTTTTGTTTTCCTTTTTTGTATGCAGGATACGAATTATGGCACAGATGTCAACATAGAAAAATTTAACTAGAATTAATAATGAATAGATTAAAAAATTGTTATCCAGGAGAACTATCCACCTTGAAATAATTAATAATTGATCGAATGATTGTAGGGGCTTAGTTAATTATATAAAAAAATTCTATTTTATTTTATTTTGTATAATACTTAATCGTCATTCAACAGTCATAAAACAAAACATGACAAATCGTAGAAAACAAGCTTACTTCTAATTTAAAGAGATAGAAAATAGGTAGCGTCATTCTCAAATATTATCAACATGTTGATAAAAGTTTGTTAGAATTTAGTGCCAAAGGCATTTTCTACGTTTTTTAAAAAATTTCTTGAGCTAGATTTTTTACCATTTTGTTTCAATGATGAAATCTTCTACTTTTCAGAGGGAGACGAAAAGGCACAAAATAAACTTTTTTTCCAACTAAACGAAATTTCACCTCGACAGCCTCTGACTAAACGGCCAAGTCATGCGAATGGAAACACGCAAGAAGTGCACTTCGTCGACTGCAATGTGTGATGAATTGGCTCACAGGATCTGGGATTCCTCTTATAGAACCTAAAGAGTACCAGGACATCCTATACTTCCATAAATCGATTTTTGAATTTTAGTTTAAAAAAAATAGTGCGTATTTTTCTGAATCGAAAAATGCATGGAACTTATTTGTTTGTTGATGAAATAATCCTTAATAAAAATGTAAACAAATGACCACGCCCCTTTTGACACATTTTAAAAGCATAGTTTCTCTTGTGTTTGATGTGTGTCAACCACTATTTTTTTTTTATTTGAAAAAGAAGCAAAAATATTTTTATCTATATAATACTAAACTCAACTCAGTGGCGCAACAGCCCTTGAGGGTCAAAGCCTATTGTGCCCATCTCAGTATACATGACTTTGGGCGCTGAGTTGCATGTGCAGATGCTCCGATTAAGGGGTCAGTCTAACGCAAAACCCTCATTGTTTAGTTCCCATGTAAGCCTGGTACTCATTTATCGATGCACTGAAGGAATGAAAAGCTGAGTTGCCCCGAGATATGAGCCCCGGACCTGTGGCGTGGAAGGGCGAAACGCTACCACTCAGCCACTGGGCTTCATATAACACCTAATTAGTTTTGTATATAAAAAAATGCAGATTTTAAAAGTTTAAAAATCTTATGATTGTTTCGAAAGAAATTATGGAGTAATTTGATTAAAAACTGATTAACTATATGTTTCATCCATTGTCTTATAAATGTGTATAACATTTTTGGTATAATCAAGAAATATTTTTATAAAAACTAGGCGGTACCTTAGTGTGAATGTACTATAATTATGAGATCTCAAATTTTGTTCATGTTCAGCAAAGGGAAACCTTTTGAATATAAAGTTTACTTTTGTAATTCTAAAGGTATCATTATTCGGCAGTGGCGCATACAAGGGTGGAGGGTGTCCTAGGGGTCCTGACCCCCCAAAGTCCTTCAGTTTTTTTTCCGATTGATGATAATGCTATACATATATATAACGTAAAGTTTAATTAAGTACGTGTAATTAACATTGTATTATATTAATTAATACTCATTATTAATTCAATAATTTATTTTTTACTATTTTTTGTTGACAAAATCAGAAGAATCAATTGGTGTTGTCTTGAGGTATGATACGAGTTGGAGGACTTTCGACCATGGACACCCTGAATTTCTTTTGTTTGCACTACTGTTATTCGGTATACAAAAAATAAGCTGTAAAATATTAATTAAGTGTATAATATGTGGAAGCATTTTTTTAAAATTTTTTTTACTTTTTCTCAGAAGCTTTTTTTTTTTTTTTTTTTTTTTTTTGTATTTAAAAAAAAATGGATTATGGGGTTCCAAATTTTTTGTACTTCTATATAGGATATCTGTGTATATAGTGAACTTACTTTTACTCTAAATAATGATTAATAAAAAATAGTTTTATGATTAAAAAAAGCAGTAAATTAAAAGTTTTCAAAATTACAAAATTCCGTATTTTTTAAAGCATTTATACCAAGATTTTACTAAAGAAATATGTTCACAATTTGTTGTGTATTTTTTGATATCTATGTATAAAAATAGTTTGCATATTTAAGAGATACTTTTTTTATGAAATGGTACCGAAATGTAAGTATGTATTATGAGACCAATAAAATCGTGTCCAAGTTAAAGAGAAAAGAAAACATTTGAGATGAAATAAATTTTGTATTTCTGCAGAATGATCAACATATCCTTATTAAGCAAACAAAAAAATCTGAGTTACATTGGAAACTTTAAGATATACGTCACACGCGCACAAGGAGTCTGAATTTTGCCATTTTACTTTTCTGAGCTTGTCCTTATGCTTTATTTCGAGTGAGACTGATCCACTTGCTACTGGGTCAATAGCTAGTGGATTTCAGCTCAGAAGCAACCGTAAATTGATATTATCATCCATAGGATCGTGTTGGTCAGTGGCGTACGTAAAACTCTTTTGTGGAGGGGGGAATTGAAATTTTATATTTGTTTATATTTATGCACTAAAGTTAAGGATGCGCAGTAGTGAACTACGGTAGAGATTTTAGAGTTATTAAATAGAAGATAAGTAAGACAAGAATATAGATGACGAATGACTCATATTAGTAAGAGTCTAGCGCATACTATTAGTTCAGATGCTAAACACTAGTGCAGTGCTATTTGTCCGATGTTCGAGTATTTCATCTGACTTGTAATTTTCTCATATAAGACCTACAACATAAGATCTCGTGGTCTCATTGTTACACACAACCTGCTTTGTAAAATATATTTTTCACAATTTATAAAGCATGTTAATCCTCCCATAAAAATCGGACTTTTACTAGTGCTAATCGAAAGAGACTGATGACAACTCCAAATGCTTTTCATATTTTTGGGCGTTTATATGTATTTTTTTATGCTCTATTGGATCATCCACATTTGTTGATCGCTTAAAGTCTTATTATAGCCAACCTTATGACTTTATGGCTTCTAAGCTATTGATCACAAAAATATGAGTTAGCTATCTGGCTTTATCTTTCTCGAAGCAGATGTGTTTAATTAACGGCTCGAAGAATAGGGAATCAAGTCTTGTGTTTAACAGGATTTTGCAGCAGCAAAAACACGGACCATTCTGTGGTTACGGAAAATGGCTTTAGTAAAGTGAATGTCTTCTATGAATGCATGTTTAATGACGTCGCACTTTTTTTTGTTTTGAAGCGACCCGAGGGCTATATCCTCTATGTTGAACTTCCATCAAAAGAATGGATAGGGTTTTACTTCACATGTCACGTGGTCTGTTCAAAATTTGACAGAGGAGAAAATTAAATAAAATAAACAGTAATTCTTAAAAAACCATTACTACTATGGGTTTACTATGAACGAAAATTTTTTTTAAACATAACCTTTTTTATTATTCAAAAAAAAAAAAAAATGTAACTGAGTGGTAATGTTCTGTCGAGTCGTGGGTTCAGTTCCGGATGCTACTAAAGACATCCGTGTGGAAAGGGCAATGCTCCTTAAACTTGCCGAGGCTCAAAATCCTCCCGTTTGCAGGGTAGGGAAGTTCATAGAATATACATCAGCTCAAATGTTGGTTCGAAATCACGAGAATCGTCACCAATTAGCTCGCTAGTTATTCTAAAGGGCAATCGAGCCTTCTCAGACCGAATTTTTGTGTCTGGAATACCTTCCCTCACGTATGTGTGCAGATCCTAGCTGTTACTTGGATTAAACAAAATATATCCTGGAATCGAATGACCAAAACCTAAAAGACAGACTAAGAATTATTTAATTCCTACTATTAGTTCACTCTCTCCCTATATATATATATATATATATAGTCCAAATTTTCAATTGTTAATAAAATGCTTTTTGATCATCCATTCAAGTTCAAATACATTTTTTAAACTTGTAAGGGATGACACTTGATGTTAATGCAGTTTTTTACAATATTAATTCATTAATTAAATTTTATTTTTTAATTTAAAATTTGTTCTACGTTATTCCTGTCGAAGTTACAACTAGCCGCAACAGATGGCGACAGTACGTTTTTCTAACAAAATAGGAATTGGCTTTTAAATTTTTTTTATATTACTTGTTTCTTTTTTTATTATTATTCACTTCCACCCTCGTGACGATTTAAAGCCTCTTATTTGCTCTAAAGAGTGAACATTCAGTGGCTGATTTTATTTTAATTTACATTGCCCTGTGAAGCAACACGAAAACTGTTAGTAATAATCCTCTTTATTTTGACGTCAAGTGACGAGGACGACACCTTCCTCTCCGAACTTCCCCACTACTTCAATGGAAATACTTAAGCCTAGACAGATATACTGTACATCAGCTTCTCTACTTAGCGGGTGGCCGCGGTAGCCTAATGGCCAAGGTAACGGACTCGTGGCAGGCATGTCATAAGTTCGAGTCTGGTGCCCATGAAGACACGCCGTGTAGGGGAAGTAGTTAGGAGAGGCGTGGTAGTTAGGAGAGGTGTGGTAGTTAGGAGAGGGGGTGCCATCTCAAGTATCGTCGTCACTTGACCATGGTTCAAAATTACGAGGTCTTTCGCCAAAAGTCCTCGTGTAGCTGAACAGTGCGACGTTAATACTCGCTCACGCTACTTAGTAGGTATTTTGTGGCACAAGTTTTAAACCTGCGACTCCACCACGGTGGTCACGAGTTCGTGACCGCAGCCCCTCGGTTACCGCGTCTGAACCTTTAATGGGCATCAGGGCTCGAAATCCCGATTCAACAGAAGAAACGCCGGTCATGAGTTCGCAACCCACCTCACTAGGGATCCTTATCTTGCTGATGAAAATGACCCTAGTAGGGGAACGATATTGGTGATAATTCTCATTGTTTTGAATTATAACCGGAACGATAGTGCACGATTTATCTATGCAGTTCGTTCTTGTTTTAATAACATTAGTTAATGTGATTTTATTCCGTTGCATCTGTTGCCCTTTCTAATGCAGCGCACTTTTATTCTTCTAAGTTTATTCAAAGAGGTTAAAAGGAAAAAGAATCGCATCTTCAAGTTGCTTGTTGAGCAATCGAAAGGCAAGACGACAGATTAGGTAGTGAACACATTAATTTAATTGGAGCCGCATGTAGGAGATTACTATTCTGTTCGATGTTAGCCCCAAAATTTCTATCTATACGACTCTACCCTCATGGAACCAATGTCTTTGTATGCCCTAGAGTAGTGCCCCCCCCCAAACTTTTTTTAACCCCGTGGACTGGTCAATGTTTGACAATTTTACCACGACCCACTGAGTGTTGGACGTTGATTGTTTACATTTTAGATATTTAAACATGCCTTCACAGAATAAATTACAGTTACAACAAAAAATGAAAAAAAAGTGATTTAACATTAAGTAGACGGTGATTTTCATGGAAAACCACACAAATCACAAGATACAGCACAGTAAATAAAATAGAAATAATTTAATGTTCCCCACGCGGCCCGGTGCTTTTTGATCCACGGACTGGGCGTTGGGGACCACTGCTCTAGAGTAAGTGGGTCTGTTCTTCGAATCATTTGAGTGCTCATTGAAATAGTTATCCCACTAAATCAGTGATTCCCAATGTGGTCTATATAGACCCCTAGGGGTCTATGACGACCTGCAAGGTGTCCATGATAGCAAGAAACTAATTTGGGGGTCCATGAGGTGTAAATGGCAGTCTACGACAATTGTTCTCATTAAACCAGATAGTGAGTTTAATTTTAAAAGAACATTTAACCCCCCCCCCAAATAGAAAATAGATTTTACCTATTTAACACATTTATTTACTCAATTTAATGGTGCTAATTTGCAGTTATATGACAGCATAAATTTTATTAAAACAAGTAACATCATTTCAGCCTTTTTTACCAGAATTAAGCTAAAGGAGTATAAGATTGGACGTAGCAAATTTTTCTAGTTTCTCAATTGGCCACAGACAACCTGCCAGGAAAATGACGTTTCAACTTACGTTTAACTTTTAAATTCCCTTTATTCAGATTTTGAAACTAAGTTTGAGAATGCATTTACTTAGAAATTATCACAGAAGGCAATGAATTTCTATGGTCACATTGAAAAAAAAAATGTCATATCACAAGAGGAACTGATCGGAATAGGAAGTAACGGAGATCTTAAAGTAAAGTTTAGAAACGAATGTCAGTAAATATTGGCTTTAAAGAGACACACCTGTTATTTAGCTCTAATTATAGAGTATTGGAGAGAGTTTTTAATTGTTTTGTCCAGTGAGAAGGAGTTTCAGCGTGGTTGTTGGCTGGATACTAACCGAGGAAATTTAGGGTTAAACCTGACAGGATTGATGACAAATGTTGAAAATTTGTTAGTGCAGCACCAGATTCCTCCCTATTATAGTAAAAATTTGTTTTTTAATCAGTTATTTTATGTATCACTTAAATTTTAAATTAATTAACGTGTGTTTCTTAAGTTTCGCTGTTTCCCAATTTCACTATAGTTAGATATTTAAATCTTTTAAAATAGATCTGTACCAGCAGTCATAAACACATTTAAGTTAATAAATTTGCAAAAATTCAATGTTACATAAACAGGGATCTACCACAAACCGAAAAACATGGCAAAGGGTTCATGAGACAAAAAAGTTTGGGAATCTCTGCACTAAATGAACAACGATTGACTTTTGCACTAATTTTTTGAGCCACCGTCAAGTAACTACACCTGAGCGCCCCTTTCCCATTTGCAAATTTTCTCACCGCAACAATGGAATTCAATTTTAATCTAATAATTACTTGAACTCGTATAATAAAAGATGAATTTTTTTAAAAAAATGCACTAAATTAAATACAAATTAAAATAATGCAATCGACATATAATGTTCGCTAGTCTTTACTTTCTTTTTTGGAATAGTGCAACTCTAAAAATGGCAGGATATATCTTTGCTTATACAGTACTCAGAAAAGTTTCTAAATTTTTCATTTCTGATTCAGATTCTTATGAAAAGTCAGAAAGCATAAAAAACTTTGCGAGTTAAAAACAAAATACAAAAAATTAAATTTATATAATTTCCTTCTTATATATAAAAAAAAAATCTCCTTTTTAATAAACTCTTTTCAACATAAAAGTTTTTTACTCGGGACGATGAAATTGCAAATTCAGTTAAAAGATTCTAGAGACACAGGTTATTATCATTCAATACTTCATAATACGCTAGAAGTGTAACTTATACAAATAAATAAATCGTAATTTACAGTAAAATAGCCAGCAATAATACATTAGCAAGCAAAACTCTTAGGTTTAAGGCTAAAATTGCAGACTTTTAAGCATAGTCTGAAGGCACAGACATATTCCTTTATTTGCGAATCCTACATCAGACCTATAATTACTGGGTTGAAATACAATTTAAGAGACAAAAAGCACAGTTAGAAATAATGTTAAAAACTTATTTAACACAAGTTGTTCTGAAAGTTGTTCAAAAACGCGAGTAATAAAAAATATTATACTTATAGTTCAGTTTAAAGAACTCAAATATTGAAAATGACAGAGACAAAAATGTTTAGCCAAAATTCATTATAAAATATTTTCTTAGGGAAGGGGGGGGGGACGCGTTTCTTTCCAAATCAAAAGTGCTGGAAGGGAATTGGCATGTTTTGACTTTTTATTTTCTTAAATAATTGTTCACTAATCAAAAATTTAAAATGTTTCCTTCTTCCAGATAATCATCTACACACACACACACACACACACACACACAAAACGCATAGTGCATATATATACATGCGGTAATGACCCAATTTTGATAACAATAGGTGCACATAAATGATTGCTATTGCCAAATGATACTTTCACTCACTCTAAAACAATCGAACGTAGAGATAAGAAGCTTGTACCGATGCTTTATTTTAATTACCATCCGTGATATCTCGTTACCTTTTAATTATCTCTGAAACAATTTCCTTCTTTCTACGAATGTCCTCCGATTACAATCGAATTGAGATGATATTAATTTCAAATGAATCTCTGAGGTCATTCTTACTTCTGCGTTGCACATCACTTGACAGAACCATTAATACTCCTTTGTCAGCCGGTGATGTCTTTTTAAATGGATTTATGAGGAAAGATTACGTTTTTCATTTCATGCATCATGCATAGGTTCGACAAAAAAAGGTAAAAAAAAAAAATGTTGTCAAGGCTTGGGACAATTTGTCTCTTTTTCTTAATCTATTTTTACATAATTTATTCATTGCTTTGTATGATAGTACTCCCCCCCCCCTTAAAAATATTTCTACCTTTCAGCTTTAGGAAATCCAAACTTTGTTTATATTAGGGAAAAACTGTTATTGTGAATTAAAATTGTTTACTTCAATGCCATGCAGCAATACGAGGGCTGCTGCCTTTCGAAAAGAAGCATTGCTTGTTCGAGAAGCGTGCTCAAAACCTGTGGGTAATATTTAATTCATGTGAGAATATCAAAAAAATAACACGAATTATATATATACGCACAATTACATAGAATAGGAAGAAGATAAAATTGATATGCACATCCTGTAGGCCATTTTTTTTTCTTAAATATAACCTTGAAAAGAAAAAAACATTAGAAATTTCCTTTTATTTTTAAGCTGATTTTATTTGCTTAATGGTTTATTAAGAATTTTTCCTTGTTTCATTTATCTGAGGCACTGAAGAAACTTTTAAGCTGAAGTTAAAAAAAAACTATTTTATAAGAAGAAAAAAAAATTACTCTTAATGTGTGTTTTAATTTTTATTAAAAATAAATAATCTCATCAGTTTTCCATTTTATTTATAGCATTTAATGTAAAAAGTATTTTGTAACATTTACTATAAATCATTGTTCTATTTTTAATCGATGAATCATATTTTAGCACTTTTCCTTTTAAAATTTTTGGTGATTTTCTATTTTGTAAGTTAAATTTCTCTCTCTCTCTTTCTCTCTCTCTCTGGCAAACACATTTATTTCTTTTGGAATTCCAATAATTTCTAGTTGGAATACTTGAGATAAAATATTTCTCACAATTAGTTTGGAAGAAGGGATTTCTTTTAAACTAAGTTTAATTAATGTAGGGGGGGGGAATAACAACCGCGCATGAAAATTTTCTGTAATCGTTTCAGAAAATAATTTCTAACATCCCCCCCCCCTTCAATATTTGTTTCTTACAGTGATACAAATAGACGACAATGCCTGATTTCTAAATATGTAGAGTTCCAATAATATATTTGTTTCATTTCATGCCACTTTGCGATTGCGGTAGTCGAGCTGTAATCTCGTGGCATACGTTGCCGAGTTATGGGTTGGAGACCTGGTGCTACTGAAGATTCGCCTTGCAGTGGAGTTGGTGCACTTTAAATCTTTTGGGCCAATAGCCCGCGCGTAGCTTCTGAGTGCAATGTTAATAAACAATCAATCAATCCCATGTGAGAAATTTCGGGAAGCAGTATTCCAGTGTAAGTGCTGTCCCTGTCAATTGGTAGCAAGTTTCGAAATAACGAGATCACGTATGTTTCCTCGGAATTTATCGAACGCAGGCATTTTTTAAATCTTGAGAGCCCCTGTGAGAAAACTAAGGATTCGCTGAGTTAAAATAAGAAAAATAAACCCTCTTATTATTTTTGTTTCCACAGATAGTTAATATCTGATATTTATTACTTAGTTTTTTTCTTTACATGTATTCAATAAATTATCAAATCCTCTTAGCCTTTCATCAAGAACAATCTATTTCTGTTTAATATTCCTAATCAGCTGTAATTTCCATACATTACTATAATACTTTACCGAAAATGTCTGGCTTTTGAAAATATTCATTCATGTGATTTATTTTACATCATTATAGACCGTGTTCAGATATAAATACATAATTCATACATAGTATATTTTTTCAAGTATCAGGAATAAAGATGAATAAAGTAGTAATTTTATTGTGAACGCAAATAAACGAAAAAAAAGGAGTTTTTTTAATGAATTAATGAATCGAAAGGATTTTTGATGTTATGTTCTTCTTTCTGCACCCCGTATATTGTACTGAAACATAAGAAAAAGGAAAGCGGTCTTCTCTTGAATGATCTATGAGCACGGAATGAGAGAGAGAAAGAATTTTATGTAATGACAGAGTTTACACTATTAAACAATAGAATGGAATTAACAAAGTTAAATGAGCAGTGCTTGAAATTCCAGACGCGAGTCTGAGGCAGATTAATTGTTTGTCCCATTCTACTTTCTCAATTGTCTTTATTACTCATGATAATACTGCTCAGTAAGGGGAATTTTATTCTTTTCGCCGTTTTCTCTAAAATAATAGGATTGTTACCGTGGAATAATTTGATTAAAAGTTTATTTGGTAAAAATTACATGAAAAACATTTTTTTAATATCAACGACGTAGGGTTTGCAATCACGTGTCATATTTTCAATCCCGGGATTTCGGGATTACATTATCCAAAATCCCGGGATTGGACTCAGGAATAGGATTGGACTATTTATTGAAAATACTTACATATTAGCATAGTTCAAATTGCATAATAAAATTGAAAATATAATTAAAAATTGATTTAATATTATTGTGTTAAATATGTAGAGGCTCAAACGTCCTCCCGATGGTGTGGTGTGGAAGTTAGGAATGGATTGAGGGTCAGTTCAGGTATCGTCTTCGTCATTTGAACGTAGTTCAAAATGATAAGGTCCGTCACCAAAAGCCCTCGAGCCGCAATATTCACTCCTTCATTGGAGGGAAGAGAATAAGCCAAACATTTCGAACCAGTTTTTAGGTAACGCAACCGACGTAAGACAGCATTATATTACTCTATAGTGCGAATAATCTGATATTTTTGAAGTGAAAACTTCTTTAGCAGCGTTGGGCACTTTTTGGCAGGGGAAAATCTTATGGGTTCGCGTCACCGACATGCTCTGACTGGCGTACGCGCAGTGTGCTGTTCGCTTTAGACACTTTTTGGATGGGGGAAATCTCGTGCGTTCGCGTTACCGACATGTTTATAGCAGTATATCTGTAGCTATACAGCTGACGTATAGTGCTGTGTATATCTTATTAGTGAAATTGAATGGATTTAATGAAAACTTCAATGTGTATATATTGTGCATTGTTGAAATAGTGTTTTTGTTTGATTATTATTTGAATCGTTTAATTGAAGAGTCATTGTGCAGTACAATAGTGAGTACTAAATAAATGTACTAATATTTTTAAGATAAAAAATAAATAACAGAACATTATTTTAAATACTCGTATTTATTTTGGCGTTTGAAAATTTTAAAAAATTTAAAATTATTTTAAATCTTTGTATTTATTCAGGCGTTTGAAAATTTTGTATTATTTATTTTCTAATATTTAACCTCTGCAATGCATCACGCAATCCGGATTAGCATTTCACAGTGGCTTAGACGTTTTCTTACTACCGTGGTAAAACAGACTTCTAGTTGTTCAATCATATTTTTATCGCGGGTTTTGAAATTAAAAATTTTATAAAATCTAATAAAATTTAAGATTAAGGTGTTGAAGTTTAAAATATGGTTATTAATGCAAATAAACATCATAAAAGATCAAGTCATCGAGAGGATCTAACGTTAAAATTGAAAAGTTTACAAAACAATACACTACAAATGGTCACCAAAACTTTTCTAGAATTCATCTCCAACAAGAAAGGATTATCGATATTTTCATTTAATTGTCAAAGTTTGCATGCGCATGCAGCGAAACTAAAAAATGATGCTATCATAAAAAAGTCAAATGTTCTGCTTTTGTCAGAAATTCGTATGAAAAACGAACACTTGATTTTCCGAATTTCAACTTTGTTGTAAGTTATAAAAGACCCGAAGTTCCAGCAGCAGGCGTAGCTATTTAATTAATGATGACAATGATGCAACAATTAAAATGTTAAAAATCAAGTACAATGAAATTTAAGTAAATACAAATACTATCCATAAATAATATGATTGTATATTAATTGTTATTTCAATTTAATTGTATTTATATTTTGTCGTGATCTTGTACATTCCATAATATATATGAATAATAAAAACCATATAAAAAACATGCATTTAATTATTGCTCGGAGTGTCACAATAGATGGAAAAACCAGATTGAAGTTGATAATTTTAATTGAAACATTATGAAATTTCAAATTTTAATATTAAAAGTTTTAAGTTTTCACTTCTATTGGCAGTCTCTATGACTGCCAATTTTTTAAAATTTTATTTTAAGTATGCAAAATTATGTATTTTGTATTTAATCAGAATTGAGTTGGTTACTTTCATTTAGCAAAAATAGGAATTTACTTTTTCTCATAAGAAGTTATCTACGCTTAAACTGCCTCTTCCTATTTGCAGGATTTTAATTAATTTTACAAGTTATTTATCTTCTGGGCTTTAGTAAGTCTGGGTAATTTGGGATCGGTTTTAACTCCTTATATTTGAAAGGCATTCCGCAGAGGCATTGGGATTCAGTGGGTTTTTTTCCCCTTTAAAAAAGACGCACTGGGAACAAACTGCACTAGACCAGCCAATTGATAAATGTCTTCGTAATTTTTAATCATAATGAAGTGACGACATGAGCTTCGAACACACTCTTTCAAGTTCCACATCACGTCATGCGAACGTAAAGAAATAAACTGCTTTAAATAATAAGCCCTAGCGAATTTAACGAGCACCAGTTCCATTACGCAACGTGATTTTGTTTAAACAATTTCCTACTCTTCCTATTTCCATCCAATACAAAAATCTGTTAATCAAACAAAATATGGCTTATTTTGAACCACGATCTTCAGTTAGAATCCTATATCCACGCTACGTTTTAATGAAGACTTCAATCTCAGAAGATTTCATATGCATCAATTCCTTTACACGCCGAGTCTTGTAAGGAACCAAAACTCGGATGCGGGGCTCGTCTGAAGCCTCGTAGTTCGAGTCCTAATGCCACAGAAAAACCGTCGTATGAATGTACTTTTATATTTGCTCTCGAAGCTCAATCCCATCGGCTGGATGTAGGGAGATATTAGACCGCGGCTAAGAGTTCCGAGATCCACCGCAAACAGACCTCGTGTTGCTTCGGGGTGCAATGACGCTACGGGGGCCATACCCACCCAACTACTTCTCCTAGATATCTTCAGAGATTAAGACCCTATAATTTATTGACAACTTGTTCCTTCAATTCCTATAGAACCTTTATATTCGTATGCTATTGATACTAAATTTTTGTTGCTATTTTAACACAAAAATCTTCATACTTTTTATAAAATAAATGGTCTTGAAATAAAAACCAACTAAGTCAAAGCCACTTTTAGTGTGAAGCGAATCAACTCTAAGAGGAAACGACAATTCGGTCTTATAATAGTGCAAGGTTATTATATTAGTTTTAAATTAGAAATATCTCCAGCAAAATAGCTTTCAGTAAAGTTTTCTCGTATTATTTTTAATACCAAGTGGGCAAGAAGTTCATAAAAACTTTAAAAATTTATAGAACCCGAAAAATTAAACAAAATAAAAAAATGGTTTGCAGGTTTAGCATCTATAGGTTGCGGGATTTTTTTTAAGATAAGAAAACAAAAATAATTCAAAAAACAGTAGACAGATGGCAGGAGTTTTTACGGACTTTTTGCCCACACGGTATGTTTAATCTAGATAACGTTTCTACAGTAAAAATTTCTACATAAGCCTTATAATCACATCACCTACGAGCTTATTTCAAAATCTCGGGTCTTCAAAATCTCCCAATGCATTTTTAAGTTAATTCCACTAATTCAATTCAGTTCTCTCAATTGAATGTATGACGTTTGTTTGGTCACCGAGATATTCGAGATTTCCTGGTCGTGAACAGCATTGTTTCTATCAAGTGGTGTATTCGAGTCCTGTAGCCGTTGAAAAGACTCCATTCAGAATTGAATCATAGCCACTCGATAAAGTCAATCGCCACTAGTCCTCTTGTTACTTTCGAAGAGTGATGTTAATGAACAATCAATCAATCCCTACTTTTATTAGAATTCTCTCTTACGCCTTCGAATTATTATTTCCACAACGTCAGTCTTAAACAAGTCATGGGTATAGATCTGAGAGAACTCTCTACAATGCGTCGTAGCCCCGCTAGCCTAGTGGCCCTAGGTACGAGCTCACGGATGGCTTTGAATACTTACCGTGTATCAATGTCCTCACGTTGGTGTGATGGAAAAGTTTGAGTGTAATTCCATGGCTCTGATGTCGTCCCCGTCACTCGGCTACGTTTCGTAACTACGAGGTCGGTTGCCAGCAGCCTTCTTGGTGCTTTAGACTGTGACGTTAAAAAACGCTGCCTCATTTGAAGACTTGGGTGTCCAATAACATTGAGAGTCCATTTTAGAGTGAGCGAGCCCCGTGCTTCATTTTTGGTGCTTTTCTTTCCCCTTCCGTAAGGTAATGCTTCGTAAATTGTTTGATTTATTTACTTTATTTTTATCTGTAGAAAGAAAATGATTATTTATGTAAATTAAATACAGAATTTTCTATCAAAAATATTTATAATTTGAGATCATGTTCTGAAATAGTAATTAAAAATGTAAATATACTTCTTCCCACAAAATATTGAATCCAATACAGCGCTTTTAATAAAACAAACATTTTATTACTACCTTTTAGTTAACCTGACACATCAGGTAATGAAAAAAAAAAGTCTTTTGAAAGGCTAAAAAAATGCTGAATGCCGGCCACTTCTTTTGAAAAAGCCCCTTTCCAAAGTCTTCCCCCCCCCCTTCCTCCTGTGAGATTACTTAAATTGCGTAGCGAGATCAAAATTCTCCAACCTTGACGATTATTTTAGCAAGGCCCCAAACAGCTCGATCAGTGTGGATTCTATAGTCCAGTTTCGATTCTTTTAAGTATCATCTCGAAGAATACAGATTCCTATATTTTTTCTAATTGCACCACTACTTATGGGGTCGCTGTAGCCTAGTGGCCAAGGTAACGGACTCGTGGCTGGCGTGTCATGAGTTCGACCCTAGTGCTGCTCAAGATCCGCTGATATGCGTTAAATCTGTTGGTGTGGTGTGGTAGTTAGGAGAGGGGGTGCGAACTTAGGTGTCATCCTCGTCACTTGACTTTGGTTTAAAATTACGAGGTTCGTCACCAAAAGCCCTCGTGTAATTAAATAGGGTGACGGGAAAATTCTGCCAGTCATTCTTAGAGTGCGACGTCAATAAAAACCATATTAAGATAACTGAGAAGTGACAATGCTTCACATTTTACATTTTTATTTTATTTTACTTTTAAAAATAGAGGACTCTTTGCTGCATATGTAGATGCATTATTTATGAGAATTAGATAAATAGAAAGCTATTATATTAGGTCTACCGTAAAGTTCTGTCCGTTCCGGTTACAATCAATTTCAACAAGTATGCGCATATTCATTTGGCGTATCTTTAACCTTTTCTTTTTATAATTGACATATATACTGACCTAGCAAATGAACTATAACATAGATGATTCATGTTAGTATTAAGTGAGATGCGATCGTTTACCCACGGTTGTTGATAAAGTTCATTTACGCCTCTGTATTTTGTACGAATTCCAACAAGGAAGAAATGCTACAGAAGCGTGTAGAAATTTATTGAAAGTGTTTGGTGGAAGGTACAGTTTCTAGTAGAACATGCAGAAGATGTTTCGAAATATTTCAAGTAGGTGATTTCGACCTTTCTGATAAGCCACGCTCTGGGCGATTATCTTTGATCGACGACGATACTGTCCAGATCATGTTGGAGCAAAATCCTTTTTTGACAACATCGGAGATAGACTTGATTCAGCTCAACAAACTATTTCGGATCCTATTCGGAAACAAGGGTATGTGTGGAAGTATTTGAGATGGGTGCCACATGTTAAATGAGAAGAGTTTGAATAATCGAATTGAATGCGCGCATCTCTGCTTGCACGCAACAAAATCGAACCCTTCTTGGATAGGATCATAACTGAGGATGAAAAATGGATTACCTATGAAAGCATCATAAGGAAAAGGGCATATTGTGAACTCAAAGTTGTGTTGAGCCTGAACAACAGAATGTTGTGTATATGTTGGGACATTCGAAGATCAATACATTTTGAGCTGTTGAAACCAAATGAAAGGCTAAATTCGGAGAGGTACTGTCAGCAATTGGATAAATTAAAAACAGCGCTCCAAGAAAAGAGGCTGGCAATGTTCAATTGGAAGGACGTCATACTGCTTCATGGCAATGCCACGCCACATGCTACTCTGGGGACTCGTCTTGGCTGGGAAATTATGTCGCATTCACCATACTCCCCGGACCTAGCACTTTCCAATTATCACTTGTTTCTGTCCTTACAAAAAATTTTGCAGGGCAAAAAAAATTCAAGAACGAAGAAGACAGCACTGGTTTAATTTTTGGCCTTTAGAGATAAGACATTTTTTATAAATGGAATATACAAAATGCTGGCAAGAAGTCATAAATAATGATGACATTAATAGGATTCAATAAAGTTGACTCAAGGTACGGAACATTTATTCTTTTGTTTTATTCTAAAAATGGACAGAACTTTCTGGTATGTATCGTAAAATACTTATTTTCTAAGCGAATAATGTAATTCTTCTGTATTATATGTTCAAATTTAATGGTAATTCTACATTTTTTGTGCAGAAATTAAGGAAAACTTAAATGATTAGTAACGAAATTTTAAAAGAAAATTTTGTTTTTAAAATCTTAATTATGTTTAGTTTGCATTTATAAATACTCAGTGCAGTTCTTAAATTATAAATCGTGAATATAGTACAAAGTGGATCGTAACATTATCCTAAATTAACTACATAGTTTGTAAAATAGACATTTCGTTTTTCCTAAATGCTTATTTTTAACGTTTGAATACTCATGAATTACTCCATACATTTATAACTGTTGTTTTTACTTTAAAATAAATAAATATTCATATGTATGAGAACAAAAACAGAGATCATTTTGTAATAATTTTTAAAAACAGAGTTTCATTTTACATCAAATTAACTCTTTAAATTCATCAAAGATATTTTCTTTGTGTATTTTTATAATAATAGAAACATGTGTAAGGAATTCTGTAATATACTGTAATGAAGATGTTCAAAGTGAAGTACAAATACTAAAACTTATAAATATAAAACTTTAGTATTTTAAATGGAAGATGGCGTGGATCATTGATAACACGTATTGATGAAGTAAGGAAAGAGAAATTAAAAAGACTTCTCTAAATAATCTAGAATTTTAAATTTACAATTTAAAACTGAAAAATGATGCAAAATAATCCAATTAATTATGGTATGGCTTTATATTGTATTAAAAAATATTATTTTACAAATCATAGCTGAAAATATCTTTATTTGCAATTTTCTCTAAATGCATTTTTTGGTGATTCCGGTACCTTTGCGCAAGATTCACAAATTTTTAATAAAGTGAATGAATTCGTTTTCAAATAAACAGTTAGAAATTTAAGATATAGCACAATCTCTGCATAAAATTTAAAGTGAATTTGAATCACTAAATTTGAAATTTTTATAAATTTATATATTTCAAAATTTTATTTTATTCATTTTATGGATGGTTATGTTTGCAAACACTGTGGAAAATTTTTAAAACAATACATGCTTTGGATTTTCTGCAAAATGTATCTAAAGGTAAGAACATGCCTCGAAAATAAAAGTTATTGATTATTTATTGCTTATGCAGATTTATTTGTGATTTAAAATGGAATTTTTTTTACATTAAAAAATACATAATTATACAGATCATTCGCCATAAAAATTTTATTTCCATTGCTTTAAATTTAAGTAAGTGAGAACCATTTTTATTTGGTGTAAAAAAATTTAATTTTTCTTGTCGCAGACGTCCCAGTTACCTTAACTATTTAAGGTAACTGGATGATTCAACGTAATCACGTTTTCTTATCTTAAATTCATCCCTTTCTAGCGCATCCTGGTACTTTCAATCGTCTAAGAAATGCAAAGTCGTGTTCTTTGATTAGAATTTTATTTTTTCGTCTTTAAAAATTTTTTTGTCTCGCATCTCCAGCCATGTCGCAGATTAAAAACTAACCCCTGTTGTAAATGAACTGAAGTGACAAAAAACGAAGCCAATAATGCAGAAGTGGCCAACTCGCGGCACGCGTGCCACAGTGAAGCACATTGAACTTGTAACAGTCGCACGCGAAGATTTACTGAAAAACTTTAAAAATTTTGGAAAGATAATAAACATTTTCTTACAATTTTATTGAAATGGGGTTGTGTCTCAGACAAAAACACCTCAAAATTTAAATCAAAATATGTTTACGAAAAATTTTTTCTACTATGAACACAATAAAATAAATATCACTCGACAAAACTAGCTGATGTGCACCTACAAGAACCTAATTTTGTGGGTATTTGTAAGAGCTAATCCTAATATAGATGACTTGGTAAAAAAAAAGTAGTAATTCAAAAGTCACATTAAGCAGATACTGAGCATTTAATAATTATTTTAAATTAACTGATTAAAGTTAGTCGTTTTTATTTTATACTTAACCTAATTGATTAAACTTGTTTATTAAAATAAAAACCTAAGTTTGCACTTTCGTCTTATTTATTATTTTTAAATTTCGACTACATAGACTTGCATTAAAAAATTTGCTATTTGCGTAAGAATCGCATAAGCTTATAAGTAACATTTTTTTCACTTTTCTACAACTGTTTTTTGGAAGTGGCATGCTTAATTATTTACTATCAAATAGTGGCACTCTTCTCAAAAAGGTTGGCCACCCCCTGCAATAATAATGCAAAGAAACAAAATCCGAACATATGACTGAAATTTAAAAAATGATTCTGAAGTGTGAAAACAAAGTTATTTTTGATGTGTAACATCTTTACTCTCGGTTACTGGATATTTGTTGGAGTGATTTCATGAAAAGGGACGGAAATGCGTAACAGGAAGTCGGGGAAGCACGCGCTGTTTGATTTGACCAATCAGCGCGCTTGGTGGTGTCTCTTTGCTACCCACGCTTCGGGGTTCAACTCTAGTAGCCATCAAGCCGGCAGCTTTTTTTATATTGTTAAATGTAGCATTTCAAAAGATTCGAATTCAAAAACTCGATTTCGTTTTCATGACTTTAGATTCACTTCGCTCATTCCAGCAAGTCTTATTAGACTTCATTCAGGATAAACTTCCAATTTTTTCACTCAATTGTCAGTCTCAGGGCTCGTTGTGTGTGAAATCTCTGAGGATATATTTATATATGTGTAAACTATATATTAATAATTACATTTCCTGTTAAGCGTCTGACAAAGTTCATTATTCTTAAAAAAATACGAGTAAGTAATATGGAATTATTTGAATAAATATTTTAATGCGAATCATTTTCATAATTTGAGGTTAATTCCTGTAGCTGTCAATATAAAATTTTTAATTGTGATTAAAATAGATTTCTCGGTTAAAAAAAAACTAAACAATTAAGTTAACGGGTATATTTTTTTGATTTTCTCTAATATTTCTAAGTTTTAAACATGCCCTTGATGGTCTCTCTTCGCTACCCTCGTATCAGGTTCCAACTTTAGTAGCAATCAAGTCGCCAGTTTTTATTTATATTATTAAATTTAGCATTTGAAAAGATTGGAATTCAAAAACTCTGTTTTGCTTACTTGACTTTAAATCCACTTCGCACATACCAGCAAGTCTTATTAGACTTCATCCAGAATAAACTTGCGATTCTTACGCTCAATTGTCAAAGTGTCAGGGCTCGTTGTGTATGAAATCTGAAGTTATATATATATATATATATATATATATATGTGTGTGTGTAAGCTATATTATATAATAACTATATTTATATATATATACTGTTAAGCGTCTGACAAAGATCATCATTCTTAAAAAAATACGAATAAGTAATATATGGACATTATTGATCGCCAAACAAGTGGACTGGGTATTGTTAGTCATTATAATAGGGACATATGTGCGGCAGAATGCTTATTTGAAAATGGACAGAGTCATTTCGGTGGTCGCATACATTTCTCCGAATCAAACAGTTAAAAAAATTAAAGATTTCTTGCATTTTGTACTTTTACTGTATACCGAAGGGGGTTCTGCTTTTTTTTTTAAAAAACTCACTCGCTTCCCATGATTTTGAACGGCGATTTTAACGTTAACTTCAGTTTGCCAGAAGCTGAGCCGCTCATAGCTTTTCTGAAAGATGAACTCAAGCTCGACATGAACACAAATCGAAATGTTTCGACAACTAACAGTGGTACTGTTATTGACGCTGTTTTTCAACGATTTTTAAATACTTTGAAATCACAAGTATATGTGTCATATTTTAGTTTTCATAAATCTATTGTCTCCACTCTTCCCCAAATTGAACAAGAATAAATATTTTTGATAAAAAATTGCATTACTCCTTGTGTTAATTAAATAAAATTTTCATTAAAGATATAATTATTCGATAGAAAACTATTTCCAATCATACCCAATTCATTTTTTTCAGGATTAAAATCACAATTGTGCGTATTTACCACGATAACATGTCAGATGTTACACATCATATGCGACTACTGTAAGGCTCGTTTCTTTTTTTCTCCTGCAGTTTTCTTTGAAATTGTCACCAAACCTTGAAACAAGAAGTGCGACTCTTCAGGATAAATTTAGGTGGGAACATGATAAACGAATCAAAGACTGGGGGGATGAACTGCACTAGTCATAATAAAAGAATACAGTTGTAATGTTGTACGAATCAATTTTAGTGTTATTTATGAGTATATAGTATTTTTAGTAGATTCCTCAATAGAAAAATAATTTAAATTAAATCATACATGAAAATTAAACTATACCGAGTGATTTGTGTATTGCAATTAATTTTCAAATGAAGTGAATCTCTCCGATGTAGGAAAATTGTCTAAAACTAATTATTTACTTTGTACAATTTATTATGTTGTTTCCGGAGTAGATAGTGGTTAAATACCACAATGAATTCATTTTTAATCAAATTAGGGGGTGCGATCCAAAAATTCGGGGACACCGGCCGATGCTGATGACAAAAGCAAGTACCTAATCTTTAGCCCCTTGAAATGGGCTCCCCCCCCCTCCTACCTGATCAGGTTGTTTTAGTCCATGTCATGTGACTGAAACGCATGCGCAGCTGTTATCTTACGAAGCTAGTTAGCTTTGTTCCGCGATCTAAGACGCTTATGTAAACACCAATGTAAACTTTGGAAATGCTAAGTAAGGTATGTGGTGAATCTACCATGGCGAGATCCAAAGTTTACGAATGGCCATGGCGTTTTAAACAGGGCCGAGAATTCAACGAATACAATGAACGCGTTGGACGACCTTCGACTTCTTGTAACGCGGAAAACGTTACATTGGTGTCTGAATGTGTTCAAAAAGATCATCACCAAACACTTGAACAAATTGCTGAAGCTACACACTTTTCGAAGACGTTTGAGGGAATCTATTCATCGTAAATGGCCTCAGTTCTGGCAGAGTGACGACCGGTATCTTCTGCATGACAATACACCATCATATCTATCCCAATTGGTAAACGAGTTCCTCAACAAAACTCACACTAACGTGCTTCCTCATTCTCACCCTATTCACCAGATTTATCCCCGTGTGAGATTTGCCTGTTCCCATCAATGAAAAAACATTTATAGGGACGTCATTTTGTGTTATCAGAGGAAGTGAAAGCAGTATCGCAGGAGGTTGCGAAAAATGGCTTCCAGCCGTGCTTCCAGAAGTTACACGAACGCTGTCAGAAAGGTATCGTCGCCCAAGGGGACTACTTTGAAGGTGGGTGTGCTTCGGTGCTGTGAACTATTCAGAGTAAGGTTTTTTACACTTTGATCCGAACTTTTGGATCATACTACTAATAAATATGCTATCCGCGGACCACTCGTAATAACACTACACCGCAAATACTGTTAAAAATTATAAATAAAGAGCGATCACAGGGTTTGAATACTGAATGTATCTCTAAGAGTACATATTTCAAAAATCCTATATATCAAACAAATAATATATCCCCGGCCAAATATATAGTTGTAAGTTTACTCAAATTATTTTAAAAGGTTCGAAACCATAGTCTATAATTTGCCTACAACTGATGAACGAGATATTGTATCAAAATTTCAAGATTGTTCTCCGTAGAAACACAAGAGAATGTTTCATTTTTTTTTTTACAGATGCTAGGGCGGGAGATTACTCCCCTTGTCCGCCGTTATTCGGACCAACCTCCATTGCACAGATTTTACAAATGTTCGTACTCATTGCTCAAAAGGTAAAACTGTAATCTGTGTGTATTATGTAGTTCCAAAGTTTTTCTAGCTGTTCAGGACAAGTAAATTTTCAACCAATCTCTTTAAAAATATTTGTCTTTCGTTCACTTTCTTCATTTGTTCTTACTTTCAAAAAATTCGTTCTTGGCGCTCCTCCTAAATAAATTTATTACAGCAAGATGAAATACTTTTTTTATATAGAGATATATATTTTCTTATTTTTACGAGAGCTGGGAATAGGTTTCATTATTTAATTATAATACCTGCAACCTTTCATTTTAATCGAGCAAGTTATTTTGAAAAAATAATGTACGAGTCTTTGTGTTGCTTTTTATATGCTATTTGAGCAAATAGAGCTTTTACGAATTTATTGAAAGAATTCGATAAGGGCAAATTGAAACAATGAATCTCTGTGCTAGTCTTGAAATTTCATCTCTCAAGTCAGCTCCGAAATAAAATGAACAGCCCTCGTGTTGCTGCGGACTGAGGTGCCGCTAAAGCAATGAAAAATCAGTTAACTCAAATAAAATCACTCGTTTTCTTAAGATCTTTTAAAGTATACTTAAGTTCGTTAAAATTTCACATCCGTCTTTTACAAACAAAATATGTATCAAAAGAATAACTATTTCATAAAAGGAATCAAAATAATAAAAAAACATATATACTTTTTCGGAGGTATACAATTTTCATTTTCTTCTAAATCCTTTTCTAAGTAGAAGCATAAAATTAAAAAAAAAGAGCTATATGTCTTTTAATTGAAAAGAGAAAAATGTTATGACATTGAGATATTGACAATACGAGATGCATTGATTGATTCACTTAAAAAGGATTTCATTATCAATATTCGGCTTTAAATTCGAATCTAGTCTGTCAAAAAAGTATTGGGGCACACTACCAGGTCACAGATTTTTTTTTATCGTAATATTTTACTTAAACATACAAATGAAACAAAAAAAAAGTTAATATTATTTTGGTAAATACAAATAATAAAATAATTTGAACAAAACTCATAACTTAATGCCATTATAGTTAAAATTGAAAATAAAAAAAATCGAGTTAAAAAACGTGCTCAAAAAAGCATTGGGATACTTCCTAATAAATTAAGAAGTTAAACTTAGAAATTAATATCTTGTTGGCCGTCCTTGCTTTTTATGACCTCTCGAAGTCTATGCCATGGATTGGTTCCATTTTTTTCAAAACGATTTATCAATTTTGGTCCACTCTTCGACCAAATATTTTCTTAAGTTTCTTAAGCTTGTTAGAAATTTGGAGCTCATATAGTTTTTGCTGCAAATAACCCCACACATGTTCAATAAAATTAAGGTCTGGACTTTGTGCAGGAATCTTAGTAACACTAAGGCAGTGGTCGAGGACCCATAACTTGTGTGTGTGCAAATATCTGCGGTATGTTTCGGGTCATTATTTTGGTACAATTTAAAATGTCCTGAGAGATTCCTAGCTTGCTCGCAATTTGCTTTAAATTTCGCTTGAGAATGTCAAGATAGACATATTTATTCAATATACCATGAATAAAATGTAAGTTCCCGAAACCAGAGGTTACCGTGCAACCCCAGACAATTTGGTTACCCCCTCCATATTTGACAGTAGGCTGTAAATTTTTGGCATGCATTACTGTATTTGATTTCCGCCAAACGTTTTGCTTGTAATCCGATCCTAAAATGTTACATTTGCTTTCATGAACAAAAATTACATTTTCCCAATATTATGTTGGATGCCTTAGATACTTTTCATTTTAGCAATTGCCAAACTAGCTTGTCTATTTGCTTTGCTGATGTAAGGCTTTCCTTGAAGTACTCTGCCATGTGTGTGTTTTCTTAAAACATTTCCGACACTTTCAGGATTTACTGATTTTCTGAACACTTTTGCATTGCAAAATCATTTTTACTGCACTTGGATTAATGTCTCACAATCCACCTTCCTTCACGTTCATTAAATGTCCTTGGACGCCCTGCTCTTTGCTTGTGTTCAACACTATTTGTTTTCTTGAACTTGTCAATGATGTTAAAAACAGTAGACTTACCCCCCCCCCCCCAATTTCAAGGTTTTTTTTTTCTATACAGCGAACTGATTTCCCCCCGTTTCTAATAACTTATCAGATTTCGCACACAAACTAAGATATATTTGTTTCTCGCCATTTTTTCTATAAATAATCTTATCTATTGAAACGCTTATGTTTAAATTTCTAGTCTAAAAAAAAGTGGTGTGAAATTAAATTCTATTGAGCTGTATATTTGTTAAATTTCTCATTTCAAAAGTTTTCGAATACTTTTTCGACACCAGTGTGCCTTTGAATTATAAATTTGAAAACCTAGATCAAATTTTAATTCTATAATACTAATAAAATTATTTTCCTGATATACTGCACACCAAATGTTAAAATATTTCTTAATTCATTTTGTTTTTGTTTTAATGTGATAAATATTTTTATAAATGGCTTTACAGTTATGTATGCCAAGTGTCCCAATACTTTTTTGTGACTGTATATCTGTAATCTTACTTTAATGTCTTCGAAATCTGCATTTCACACTTTTGATTACTGTGTTATAATGCAATCATTTGAGCAACAAAAATAAAAATAAACACTCTAAAATATGATTATCCAAAGTTAAGAAGAAAATTATTGTTTGAATAAGCAATATTATTCAAAAAAAGAAGCATTTAAAATAAAACTTAAATAAAACGAAGAATAAAAATTGTTATAAATAAGTTTCTTAAACATTATTTTAAACTATAAACGTTAAATCAATCGCTTACAACGGGAGAAAGATATTTATTTTCAATACTTATCTAAACTTTGAATTTTGCCCATCGGTTCCATCTTTTGTAAAAATATTCAGTATTTTTTCAATACCTCATAGTTTTAATAGATGAATACAAAAAGAGCTCCACTTGCTTTGCTTTAACACAACTCCTTATAAAGAATATTGAGGTTGTAACTCAATTTATACTAAGCAGACTCAATACAGATTTCATGTCAGAATATGCTATACATAAATAATAAAGAATATAATATGAAAAATTAAACATAAAAGTTGCTTAGTAAACAAAAGGTGTTTCAAAAATTAATCAGCGTACACAGTTATTGCATGCACTTAGTATAATAATAAATATATAGGTACTCATGCCAGCAATTTGTCTCCAAGGTTCACTGCATGCCAGGGATTGATAGACAAATATTTTACGAATTACGGCACAGGATTTCATTTCGAACCTATAATCAACCTTGTGGCTATATTTTTCAACTTATAGTTCACGAGGGATCAATTGAAATTCACTAAGGGCTGGGATTTAACTTAAAGGTAAGAAAAAAAAATGTATTGACGAGATTGCTAATACTATTTTTTTCGAAACACTGTAAGGTGTAAAAAAAAAAAATCTATATTCTTTTTTATTTCCATTTCATTTCAAAGGAATAGAGAACATTTTTTTTCATAAAAACAAAAAAGAATGTAAGCAGTTCTCGTCTAGTTGAAAATTGACACTAATTCAATCACTGTGATGCTCTTAAGAGAAAGAAGTGTCATGTTGGCAGAGAATTGACAAAGATCCATCGAATAAGGCAACAGGATTTATTTTATATCCCTCATCTCTTGCGACGCCGTTTGTTTTAGAAGCATTAAGTGGAAACAAAAGAAATTATTTTAAAAAAAAAAGAAAACAAGACGAAGGGAGAGCCCAAAGAGAGAAAAACTGTAAGCAAAGCAAAGCGAGATTCCTTACGTACCTTTTCGTGATCCTTTCCATAAAAATGCATGAAACTTACTTGGTTTCTCTTTAGATATGAAAACCAAGATCGTATTAGAAAAATAGAGAAGCTTATACCACATGCGCAGTTTAACATTTATTGGTCAATTTGAATTCGAACAAGTAATACAAAAACAAAAGGACAACAAGGACATAACGAACAATTTTCCTTTCTATATATGCTGTTGGACTATTATTTTTGTTACTATTTATTCATTTTATAATTTAATTTATGAATTAATATTTTAAAAAACTGTATTAACATCAAGTGTCATCCATTACAAGTTTAAAAAATGTATTTGAACTTGAATGGATGAATAGAAAGTATTTTATTAACGACTGAAAATTTGAACAAGATATATATAGGGAGAGTGTGTGGACTAATAGTAGGATTTGAAAAAATATATTAATCTTTCAGAAATATTTATTACAATCCCGAATTTGTTGATTTCAGTACAAGAAGTGCTCATATGAAATGTCTTGGTGAATGAGTGAGTGAATATTAACGTCGCACTAATTAGCAACACGAGGGCTTTTGGCGACAGTCCGCGTAATTTTGAACCATGGACAAGTGACGCTGACGGCACCTGAGTTGGCACCCCCGCTCTCCTAACTGCCACACCACACCAACGGGAGGACGTTTGAGCTCTCGACAGATTTAACGTGCATCGCGCCTCTACACGGTGGGTCTTTAGTAGTACTGGGATCAAGCTCATGAGACGCTAGCCATGACCCGATGCCTAGACCACTTGGCTACCGTGGCCATATGAAATGTCTTAAAATTTTATTTTATAAGACCTTAAAAATTTTGATCTTATTATATTTTTTTTCAATTTAAAAAAGTATTCTGTAAAAATATTTAACACATGCGAAACCGAATTCCACATTCATTAAAATTTGGGATTGGAAGGGAAAAAAAGGAAAATGAATTAAAAGGATTAATAAATTCATGTAGTATTATATTTGTTTTGATATTTTTATTGCATTCCATTAAATAAACCATTCAACATCTCATATAGCTTTTGGTAATTCAGTAGAATTAAAAATTTTGTATTTACGAATTCCAAAAATGAAGATAGAATGTTTGATTTTTTAAAGTAACAACAACGAGAGGGTTGTTGGTGACAGATCTTGTAGTTCGGAACCAATGCTAAATCAATGACAAGAACGATAACTGACTGGCTTCTCAATCTCCGAACTTGCCCACCACGACAGCGTAAGGGCTTTGATCCCCGTCAGTAACTAACTATCTATCTATTCTACACAGAGAGTCAAATACACGCAATAACAAATTTATCTTCCTTTATAAGTGAGTTATCCTTTTTTCAATTTGTATGTCAAAGCATTCTTATTCTTGCAACTATTTGATATATTAAATACAATTAAATGTCATCATCAGAAAATATCAGCGGAAAAAATAATTGGTTAATTTCGTTCCCCAACCATCGTCAAGTTAAATCATTTGAACTGCTGTCTGTTAAATTCAAAAACTGTTTCACTTGAACAGAGTTAATAAATTTTGCCTTCTTCACTTAATGTTTTACCAAAGTTAGATTGATAGCGGGAGAATTCTACATACAGTTACTCCCAAAATTGAGGGTACACATACTTTTTTAAAACGGGAATCAATGCTTAGAATGAAAAAATTATATTAAATGAGGGAAACAATTAAAACCTTTAAGCATAGATGCGTTTATTAGATCATAATTCATTATTTTGAATGATAAAACAAAATATTTGATAGTTTAAACACATATTTATAATAACTTATAAAGAAAATTAACATAAATTAATAGCCACAAAATTGAGAGTTCATGCATCTATTTTCTTGCATAAATCATGAATAATAAAGAGTTAATATTTAGTAGCATAACCTTTTGCTGATATAACAGCTTCCAATCGCCGAGGCATCGATTCCACAAGATGTCTAGTGGTCTCGGGAGCAATATTCAGCCATTCTTCTTGCAATACCGATTTCAATTGTTCTTTGCTTGTAATTTGATGTTTTTGCACAGCTCTCTCAAGGTGGGACCACAGAATCTCGATAACATTTAAGTCTGTGGAGGTGTATTAAGTTGATTCTGACAATGATAAAGCAGCCATTCGTTTACAACAAACGCAGTGTGCTTGGGGTCATTGTCTTGTTGGAATATGAAATTCGACCCCAGTCCCAATTTATCAGCACTTTCTTTCAAATTATTTTGCAGTATATTAAGATAAGCCATCTTGTGCATGATTCCATCAATGAATACTAGCTTTCCCACCCCCGACGCAGCCATACACCCCCAAGCCATCACCGACCCACCTCCGTGCTTCACAGTAGGAATTGTGTGCTTTGTGTGGATGTGAGGTATTTCGCTTACGCCACACCATACGACGACCGTCACTGCCGAAGGTGTTGAACTTACTCTCATCGCTGAAAATGACTTCGTTCCAAAACTGTTGAGGCTTTAAAATGTGTTCTTTAGCGAATTTCAATCGCTTGACTCTATTCCTCTTACCAATTAAGGGCTTTTTTCGAGCTACTCTACCATTATAGCCAGCCTTTCTTAGGGCTCTTCGTACCGTTTCTGCAGAAACAGATCGACCTAAGGTATTAGAGGTACTGGCTGCAATTTTAGGAGCACCAATTTTATGATCAATCTTCACTTGATGTATAACTCTTCGCTCAGTTGTAGAGTTCATAATTTTCTTTCTCCCTCTTCCTTCTGTATTTGCCAGCATACCAGTCTTTTTAAATTTTTGCAGGATTTTTTGGATGCAGTTAACACTTCGTCCAACTACTTTAGCAATATTCTGCAGGACCTTCATTTGACAGTTTAATAACAAGTTTTCTCTCTTCGATTGTCGTTTCCTTCCGATTCTTCATTTTAATCAAGACATCAAATTACAAACACAAATTTGTTATCAGATAGCCTTTCAACATAGATCTATTATCAAATTTATATTTTAAAAATTACTGGTAGTTTTGCATAGTTATTAAAGAAGTGTACCCTCAATTTTGTGACATTAAAATAGTGTAGTTTTTCTTTCGAACCTTCACATTTTTGTTTCAATCAATTTCCATACCTTACATTTAAAGTTATTTGGAAGAGTAATGTATGCATTTTGAATGTACAAAAGTGCGTTAACATAGCGCATTAATTTCTACACCTGGTGATCCGATGGTGAATTCAGAATTAAGTGTACTCTCAATTTTGGAGTCACTGTATATGCTAGCTGACCCGGCCAAGCGTTGATGTGGCTTTGTTTTTAATACGTTAATTCAATATTGTTTTAAACTATTTAATGCAGTCAAATTAATCTTCGTTTACAATTTCGGAGGGTTGAAATAAAGTATAAAACAACATGTTTTTAATTTTGCATTTTATTCATCCCCTATTTGGGTATAGTATAATGCATGAATTACTGACGAAGTTAAGTAACAACATATGAAGATTTAATTCTATAAATATGATGAATAACGTTCATTTTTTGCAATTTTTAAAATTATTTTTATCATTTTAAAGTATAACAATAAGTAATTTTATGTAACCAATCGCTAATTGGTGCACAATATTTTTCGGTAACCCGTCTTTTGCTAACTCAAATAGATTCCACGATTTCCACACACGTGAGCATGTAACATCTAGTTTTTTCTCTCGAGAAACATGAATTTTCCAAGTCCAGGTATCAAATGAATACTGTTCGGGTGTAAGATTCATTTATGGTCATCGCGAAAGCCTAACGAATTGGTAATTGAAGCTTTGGAGTATTGGAGGTTCTGACGGTATCAGTGGAATACACGGCAACAGATTCCGTAGCAACAGAACCAAATTCTCGTTCAAACTTTACAGTCAAAATGCTTACTTCAAGAAGTTCTCGGTAAATCTTTTGATGATATAGCGTGCACCGTTGTCTAATCTAGGTGGATTTAATTTACGCAGTAGAATATCCAGGGAACCAATCTTCAACCGATGATTGTGTGGTGAAATTCCTGATACATCTAGAGAATTCAAAAACTCGGTTGGAAAATTTACGGATTTGTTATCATCAACAATAGTGTTGATTGGTTTAAAAGGCGTTGGATCAACTGGCAACAACCCTGTGTCTGGAAGTTAATTTCATCACAATATCAACATTTTTTCTGATTAACAGGATTACAGAGGCAATAATTATCAAGATAATTATACAGTATATCTGGAAAGACACTCTCACTCAGTTACTTTTTGCCTAAACAGCATTACAGAAATAGTCTGGGTATTTCATGCATTATGTATTGGGATGAAGTTCTACTTCACCGTTTTTGGTATTCAGTAGTTGGTTAGGAAATATTTGCTCAGATTGATCATCTTGCAAATGGTACTCGCGTGTTTATGGTCAGTTGAAGTGTTTCCAACTTACCAAAGAGAGCTAAAACAAAAGAAGGGAGAAAACCCTCTTGCCTGAAGAGGAAAATAACCAAACAAGAAAGAAAGATACAAACTTTTATGATTTGAAGAAAAAATCACCACGATAGCACACCACCTTCAACCTTTAAATCGCAACTCTCTACTCAGCGGTCGATATTCCGCATAACCAAATATTTACATTGAGGTATACTGAGATCTCGCGTTAAAGAGTCCCGAATGTACTTATTTTCATTTTGATTTCCGTAATGGCTGTTAATGTCTGTCAGAAATCACCAGACAGTAATACAACAACAACACCGAATATTCTCTCATTGCCATTTAAATCTTGCAAAGCTCTATGTAATGCTTTGAGTGAATGCTTATGTTTCACGGTACACTTATCCCTGATCATGATTGAATTCATTTGCAATACTGTAGCCAATCCGCTCTTTTTTTGCAGTGGTGCAAATTACATCTTGTATCTTATGAATGTCCAATGGCAGCTGGATGCGGAATGTGCAGATTTTCCACAGTCTAACAAAGTGACAACAGTGCCCAAAGATGCAACTGTCAATGCAATTTCCTATTGCAATCGTATTTTCGCAAGGCTGCGCCTACAAGTTTAGTTGCTATAGGGAATGAAAATCCGGAGACGGAACTCGAACGCAAAGCCATTCGACCAGCAATACCCAGAAAAGTTACGGAAGCTTTTGAAAACCGAATCCAGGTTCTCATTCGACACCCCTGCTCATGTAAGTTCAACCCCAGAAATAATTCAATATTTTAATTATATTCACACTCTTGTGTAATATATAAAGTTCTAATATACAAATATTAATGTAAAACTTTCATTTCTCAGTCATTCAAACTACTCGCCTCTAAGAATCTAATCCTTGTACAAAGATTTAATTTTGTTAATGTAAAATTGTCTCATCCCCTCGTATCCTAAGCTTCCAAGTACTATTGTTAGCAGAAATCGAGTGAGTGGGTGAATATTAACGTCGCACTGTTCAGCTACACGAGGGCTTTTGACGACGGTCCGCGTAATTTTGAACCATGGTCAAGTGACGCGGACGACACCTGAGTTGGCACTCCCCTCTCCTAACTGCCACACCACACCAACGGGAGGACGTTTGAGCTAGCAACAGATTTAACGTGCATTGCTCCCTTACACGGCGGGTCTTCAGTGGTACTGGGATTGAACTCATGACACGCTAGCCATGATCCAATGCCTTGACCACTTGGCGACCGCGGCCGCAGCAGAAATCGAGAGATCTTCTCTAAGAGTCTAAAAGCTTTCCCAGCATTCTGCCAACACTTGTTTCAGAGTCAGCCGATTGAGGTATACGCCGTTCCATATTCATGTCAAAATTTAAGGCCACAAACACAAAATCTGGGAAAACTGATGAACTATATTCTCTGTGTAGCCACGAAATTTGGCACAAAAGTATATTATAATGTGAGAAAGAATATAGCAATATATCTACATAATTTTTTTAAAAATTTTGAATTAAGATGTAGGATATATCAAAAAGTGTAAAATCATGAGTCAAGATATAAAACATTTAACTCGGCCAAAGTCTGTATAATTTGTACTGTATTTACCGTGCACCAGTATACAAGCCTCATAACTGGCTGGTATACTGTTTATGAGGTTATCAATAAATATTTGTGGCAACAAAGTTCATTCTTCAAAAAGCATGACTTTTAACCTCAAGGGGGTCCTAAGAGGAGAGCTACCCTGAGAAATGACTATTTCTAGACCATTCCGAAAGAGTATTCAATAGAATTGTAATCCGCAGACTTCAAGGGCCAATCCATTGTGTGGATATCCACTCATTCATGAAATTCATCAACAGTGTGAGTTCTGTGTAGCCGCGCACTTTCATCCATAAAAATGTAGTCCGGGTCCACAGCACCCAGAGGAACTTTACATAGGTTTCCAGGATCTCATCCCTATTGCACAGTACTCGCATCAAAAACGTACAGGGGTGTAAAACTGCCCAACATTATGCACCACACATTATGCCATTTCTATTACGTAGGATGGATAAAAGCTAGTTCCGTTTTCTCTGCAGGTGAAGACTCGATGAGAATCTCTTTGTCTGACACATTTCGACTCATCACTGAAAAAATACATGCTCCCATTCTTGTGGTGTCCACAACTGATGTTTTCAGTTCCAAAATATCTGACCTTTCCTGTTAGATGCAGTCAAAGGGACACACATGGCTGGACGCCAGGCTTAAAGAAAAACCTCTGGACGACGGTTGTGGAGTGTTTTCCTGGAAATTCTTCTTCCAGACACAGCAGCAAGGTCACGAGCAAGCTGAGGAGCTGTTGTCCACCTATGTCGTAGTGCGCTAAAGGTCAAGTAGCGATCCTGTACAGATGTCGAAGCTCTATAGTGACATTGGCTTACATTTCTGGTGACTCAACCCCTTGTTTCGAATTGATTCCACAGCCGAGAGACCACTTTCGGGCCCCTTGTAACCAACGATCCACCTCCCCTTGAGACTAGCCAGCAGTCGGACAACCCGGCTCTCCATCTCAAGGAATCCCCTAAACGATTTTGAGAAGTCATTCTCATTGCAAAGAGCCTAATTTTGTTTGTTTTAAAGCAATATTCACAAGGCAAGAATCCTATATGCTTGAACGGTCTCAATCCAGTAATTCTACAAAAACTATCTTTTCCGAAACTGAAGATTGATGTTGTACTACTCATTCTTCAAAATATGTAAAATACGAATTATAACATTTTTTTTCTGGAGGCAATATAAAGCTATGACGAAAAACATGTTTGTGACCTTAATTTTGCACATGAGTGTACTTAGCTGCCATCTGGGCTCACATAAATTTTAAAATAATTTTTCTTAAAAATCGTATAAAAAGAGCTGAATGCAGTTACACATTTGATGACTGCGATCTATGAGAATCCCTCTTCCATGATGTTCTTCTTGTAAAATTGTGTCCGTTCCAGTGTTTTTCAGATTTAAAAAGCAGCAGAATAAACAAAAAGTAAAAAAGCAACCGAGGCATCATAAAGATAAACTGCCGATACCCAACTGCGTATTAGATCTCTCTCGTCTCGTAGGTCACAAGAGGATGGCGCTTCACTTCCTTCGCTTATGAAGAAAGTTTAAGAATGTGACTAAGAGGGTTGAGGGCCCTTATAACAAAATAGGACCGTTTATTAAAACTTTTTGAAAACGTACTCTACCATACAATTTTGATCGTAAACAATAGGAAACGCCTCTCGACATCCGACAAAGGATGAGGATTCGAGTGCAAACTTGTTTCCTGAACTTTTCACAACGTGTCTTCGAACATTTATAAAAATTATATCGGAATATTAAGCGAGAAGAATAAGAAAGAGAATACATGCGTTGAAATCTCAGCACCTGCCGTTTAAAATTTGAATTAAAAATAGATTAGACAACTTGGCTTCGTTAAATTTCGGAAGGAAATTTGAGACACGCGCATTTTATTATGTAGAAAAGAAACCTCTTTTTAAAAAAAAATCATATATCACACTGTCTCTTTATAAATTGCGTATAATATCAAGTTTCTGAGGCTCACTCCCTGTTTTTTTATGTGACCGTGGTAGTGATGTCATGAATCGTGAATCCATGGCCTCCGTCGTCGAGTTGTAGATTAAAGTCACGTAAAGGAGTTGAGTGCATTAAATCAAGTTCTAACGCCTTGCCTTAATTACTCTTGTCTAGTGCCTTAAGACTTGAAGAGTGGAGTGCCAATCAAGATGTCATCCTTTTGGCTTGATCGAGTTTCAGACCGGCAAGGTCTGTCACCAATAGTTATCGCGAAGGTTTATGGCGCGAGGTTAAGAGAAATCAAATCAAATTTGTTTCTATTACATCATTTTAAATTTTATCCTGTCTTAGTTTGTTTCTTCCCGTTCATTTCCCGAAATTTACGCAAATAAATTACGAATTGAAATGTGTCATCTTCCACTTCTGTAGATGAGCTTCCTCTCAACAGAAGGTGAGAGATCAAAAAGGATATGAGTCCGTGAGTAGGAGATATTCGTTTCATTATGTTGAAGCAGTGGTCTTCAAACTGTGTTCCCCGGAACCCTGGGGTTCCACAAGGTATTTCCAGAGGTTCCACGAGTCATAATAAAAAGATCGAAAACAAACTTATAAATATATATGCAAAATGGATTTACGTTCTATATGAAGTTTGAAAAGTACATGTATCTAAAGTTCATCCTATTAATGAAAACTGAAAAAGTTGTATTTATATATAACTTTGTTTTGCAACACTTTATAAACTTTTATTGTAATACAATGAAAGAATATTAAAACATTTTATCGTTATATGTATTTTCCTACTAGATTGTGAATGTTCTATTTTTTTATGCTCGTTAGTTAGCACAATGTCTTTCAAAACTAAATAGTTTTCTAATGGAAAATGTTCCTTTTTGCTTTTGTGAGGAAAAACATCTATAGTGAAGGAGAGGAAATAACTTATCAACAGATTCGATGTTAAATTTTAAATTTAAGCAAGAACAGCTCCTAAGTTTTAGGTTGCAAGTTTGCAAAAGTTCATTCAAATATTTCTCCCACAGCTATAAACATTTTAATGGCATTCTGTGTAAGGGAAATATATTTCTCAACGTATGTGGCTACAGAAACAAAGTATAAAAACAAGTTAAATTCCGAATATGTAATGCGATTGCATTTAATCTCAAAAGACCTAGACCAACAATTCTTGTGGAAAAAAGTAAGCTCTTATCCCAGTTACTAAATATGATGCATAAATATGATGCACTTGGATCAAAAATTAATATAATTAATAAGTAAATTATGTTAAAGAGTTAGATTAAAATTGTTTAGTGATAAATGCAATACTTTTTTAATTGCCTTTACATATAACATGCTAATCTACTTAAAATATTATTTTGAGATATATTCTGCTATGTAAATAGATTGGGGTTCCGCGAAATCAATTTCTAGTTCTAGGGATTCCACGAAAACACCTTCAACTTCTAGAGGTTCCGTGAGCTGAAAACGTTTGAAGACTACTGAGTTAAAGCAATGCTGATATAAATTCATGGGAGAGGGAGAGTTTTATTTACGTCGTACTATAAAGCAACACGAGAGAGAGGGGGGGAGGAGGCTATTGGCGAAGAATTTTGAACTGCAATCAAGTGATAAATACGACACCTAAGAGAGTACATCCCTCTCCAAGCTTCCGCACTACGCTAAGAAGAGAACTTTAGTCCTCGACGAACTTAACGGGAAGCAGACCCTCTATACTGTGTGTCTTCAGTGGCCTTAGGGCAGTAGTCTTCAAACTTTTTCGACTCAAGGAACCCTTAGAACTATAAAATGTTTTAGGGAACCCAATTCCATTCACTTAGAAGAATATATCTTAGAATACTATTTAAAGTAGATCAACAAATTAAAAGTACTTTATGAAAAGGCAATTATAAAAATGTGTGTATTGGATTTTTTATAAAAAAATTAATTTAATTTTAATAAGGTTTACTCAATAGTGATACTTTGTGATCTGAATGGCACCAACCCATGCATTATAATTTGGTAACTGGGATATGGGCTTGCATTTGTTTTTACACAAACTGCCGAAATCTATATAGTTCTATAGAAATTATCTGCAATTGCATTTCATATTTTACATTTAATTTGTTTTTATACTTTACGCTGTGGCCCCTCACGTTGAGAGATATTTTTCATTTATATACATTGTTTTGAATGGCATTAAATGTTCATAACTGTGTGAAAAATCCTATGCATTTTGCATGAATAAGCAACCTAAAATTTAGAAGCTGTTCTTACTTAAATATAGATTTTAACGTCGAATCTCTTAATATGCCGAAGTTGTTCCTTTTCCTTTATAAGCGTTTTTCTACGCAAATGGAAAAAAAAGTGCATTTTTTCCCAATACAAAATTATTTAGTTGTGCCAAACATTGTACTAACGTGTATAAAATTGTTTCATTAAGCCCTGGATAGTAAACAATAGAATATTCACAATCTAGTAGATAGTACATATAAAAAACGCTTATTCTTTTATTATATTATGATAAAAGTTTATGAAAAGTACTACAAGGGGTGATCAAATGAAAAGGTACGAAACGACATAAAAATGAAACAGTTAAATGTTTGCATATTCCGCCAAGGGAGAATGTAGCGAGACATCTCGGGATGCCATTGGAGACTCTGACTGGGATCGGATCATGCGCGGGTGCCCGCATGCGCAGGAGAGAGCAAAGGCTCTTATAAAAAGCGGCGTCCAAATGATGCGAGCACAGAATTACTCGAGCACAGAAAAAGCATTAACTCTGATGTGTACTGTGAGACACTCCGACGCCTACGCAGGTCCATCAAGAACAAAAGACCGGGGCTGCTCACGGAGGGTGTGGTTCTGCTCCATGATAACGCGCGTCCACACGTCTCCAGAGTCACACAAATGGAACTGGACAAGTTCCAATGGGAGACGTTGGACCATCCGTCCTACAGTCCGGACATGTCACCCTGTGATTTCCATGCGTTTGGTCCACTGAAGAAACACCTGAAAGGAAAGCACTTCAACTCGGACGACGTACTCAAGGACACTGTGAAGGACTGGGTCTCGTCACAGCCACAGGAATTCTGGGAACAAGGAATCCTGCGGCTTGTTCATCAGTGGGATCGTTGTGCTCAGGCCTATGGTGTATATTTTGAATAAAGTCTATATTTGTACCCACCGTGTCGTTTCGTACCTTTTCATTTGATCACCCCTTGTATATACAAAATAAGGTTTTTATGAATTAGTTGAATTTTCTGTTATAATGACTGGGGTGAGTTTTTATACGTGTGGCAATACAAAGTTCAAAGAGAACTTAAATTCATTTTGCGTACCACATAATCTTTGATTTTTTAACAATTAAAGAATCCCTGGGCATATTTCATGGAACCCCAGGGTTCAGTGCAACACAGTTTGGAGACTGCTCTAGAGGTCAAACTCATGACACTCCGGCCGTGACCATGATAACCGGGCTTCCATTCAAGATACATAGAATCTAGATTTAGGTTTAGTAATCAATTAAATTCTTATTGTGCATTTCATTTCATTTCTTTTCCTTATCTTTTTTTTCTTCTAAAATGTCGTAATGTATTATTCTTCCCAATCTGAAAGTCACATAGTAAGTTATTTTGATTTAAATAAAATATCAATCGAATACTTTTTGTTCGTGTTTGTGAGTCAAATTTGAGTCTTGAGAAACTCCAATGGATTTTGCAACGGATTTTTTTTTAAGTAGCTTCTCTTTCTCTGTCGTTTGTAATACGTATCTCATCTTACGTTGGATAAATAAATAGAAAAATATATTTTATTTTATTTTTTTAAATAAAATTGTTGCAGTGATCGGCTCAAATTGTTTGTTTTCTTAATAACGGAGGGAGGTCGGTGGCAGCTAAGACATATTACTTTAAATAAGCATGTAATTTTGTATGAAAGACCGATTGCTCACCACCATTTCCTTAACCCCCACCCCCGTCATTTTTTAAATAAATATTCAGAATTTTTTTTTTTGGCTAGTCAAAACTTTTGGGAAAATTTTTTTTGTTTTTTTTTGTTTATTAAGAGACGCGATAGAACTGCGTCTTTTTGAGAATAATACTTTAAAATTTCATGTGTCAAGATTTATGTAAACTTCTTTAGTATCAGGCTCGCTATTTTTAATTTAAGAATCTTTGTTTCAGTTACCATGGCCTTTTCAAGCATCATGTATTAGTCACCTGATCACTTATGTCACAATTCCACTTAGCTTTCACCAACAATGAAGTTAATTTTAGAAGCATATTTTATATTAATGAAGACTTTTTTCGTTTTTTCACTGCTTTACTTGATTTCTGAATTTTTTTAACTAAACGGCACGGCCTCTTTGTAGGTAATCTTTTACAAATGTTTGCATAAAAACTAATCACACTCACAGTATGTGATTCAAAGTCTTAAAGTTAGTATATATCACTATTTTTTTTGCAATATATCCCTGGGATCTGCAGGCCCATTTGGATTACAACAGTTGTTGTACTTGAACATAGATTTAAAAAATGTAATGATGCTCTCACAAAGAAACGTAATACATGGGACCAAGAAACATAACGTAACTCGAGTTCCTTCAGTCTGGCTGTAACTTTTCTCGGGATTTGATTTAGATTCAAAATTTTCGATTCATTCGCTCCAGAGAAAATTGATCGGAAAATTTCTCTGCTCAGGGAAAAGATTTGCTTCTTTCTCTTGGATCCTACCGGGAATGTAACTACGAAACGCTTTTTAACTATGTCTGCCGATATATGAGAAAAAATACATAAGTTTATTTTTTTTTTCTTTTCATTTTTCAAAAATAATATATAAAGAAAAAGACAATCTCGTATTTTACCTTGATTGTGTGTGATGGGAAGCATATCATGAAGAAGTAAATTTCAATTTCAGAAGAGTACAAATACATTTCCGATTAAAAACTTAGCAATAGCGAGAAATTACTTACCTATTAGTTCACTTAGTCGTGGTGTTTCTGAACTCCAAAAAAAAATGTCGAAAAATATTTTTGAGGCCTTTATATATATATATATATATATATATATTATATATAATATAAAGGAAATGATAATTAATATACATATATATATATTTTTAATTATTATTTCCCTTTTTTTTAATGTATTATGCGCATCAGTTAAAATATATACAGATTCTACGAAGAAAGCATTTCAATAATCCTGAGCAATGATCGATTTCACCGCTCATTGTTAGGAATATAAATATTTTTTTCCATCCATATGAATAAAACAAAGGAGGACGCGTTTACCTCTCGAGACAACCACCTGTTGAATCAAGTAACAATGTTTTTCTTTCCTTTCAGACATTCAAATAATGTGTATGATTGTGGCCCTGACACTTTAAGTGAGAGGTGACACACGAAAAAAGGAGTGGTCCATCCCTAACTACCCTCCTTTCAACGTGCAAGACTGGGGCTGGTTAAAAATTGAGCTACGTTTGTAACGAAAACTTCGTCTGTCGGAGAATGTATATTTTTTTTTCTGGGAGAGAAGAGTTTTGAATACCTTTTATTTGAAAAGCAAATTTATCTTTAAGAAAACTATGTGTCGAACAAGTAAGCACTTTTTTCATTTATAATACCATTAATGTAGTAGAAAAATCTTAAAGTGTGTGAATAATTTTACACTTTTAATGCTGCTTAAATTATATTGAAGAAATTGAAAGAAATAGAAACAGCAGGATAGAGATAATAATTAAACTCTCTCTTTTTCGGTTATAACATTTATTTTTAATGGAAGATAATTCTTTTTCTTTATTATTCTTTTAATGAAAATTTTTTGGAGAGAGTAAACAGAAAAAAACATTTGATTCTTTTTTACAAAAGGGCATTGAAATTGTTTAATAACAATCTAGGAAAAAGAAACTCTGCTTCATCCTCCTACTTAACTTCTAAACAAAATTAGAAAATCCCTTACATTTCGCACTACAATTAACTTAATATTCAAACAATATGAATATATTTAAAGAATATTATTAAGTATGAGATTAAATTATTAATTGGTTTTTAATTTTCATCTTCTACTATTAGGAGACTGAATAAACTATTAATCGATGACAGCAAAAATACTCGATAAGTACTAATCGAATAATAATAAATACTTTCAAACGTAACCATTTTTTTTATTATGAAAAGATAACCAGTGGTTTATAGAAATCTGAAACTAAAATTTTTTAAGAAATTGGGGTATATTTCTTTATATTTATGGTATTTAGCATTACAGAAAAAAAATAGATGTGAACAGTGTGTCCCAAAAAAGCGAGGTACACGCGGTGAAAGGAGGGGTTATATCTATTCTCGGAAAAATTTTTAAAAAAATCCATAACACTTGGTTAAGTGAGGATGAGCACATTTTTGGAAATGCGAAAAACTGACATCACTAGCTACTGGGATCGCAAATTTCACAATTTTACGAGGATTTCTTCACTATCCCCATCTTACATAGCCATTTCCAAAATTGTGCTCGTTCTCACTTAACCAAGTGCTAATGAATTTTTTCTTCCAAGAATAGATCTGGCACCTTCTTTCACCTTGTGCCCGCTTATCGTTAAGTTTCGGGATACCCAGTACGACGATTCGAAGGAAGCATGGAGGCTTTTCAGAAAACTGTTTTTTATTGGTTCTTTGAGACAGCTCTCAAATCTTTACTGCGAGGAAAAATTTTGAGTGGATTTTTAATTGGATTGTATATTAATTTCAATAATTGCTAGATCATTATTTCTTAGTTTAGGTTTCGAATGGATAGACAGTAAAGTATGGGAAATCATAACCTAAAAACATAAAAGGAAATAGGATGGAATTGGAATCTAAAGGTCGAATGGTGGTCTAGGTAACGGACTGGCCGGCGTGTCGTGAGTTCACGCCTAGTACCGCTGAAGACCCGCCATGAAGGGGGCTATGCACGTTCAATCTGTCGAAACACAAACGTTCTCCCTTTGGTGTGGTATGAAAGTTAGGAGAGGGAGGGGTGCCAGCTCAGGTGTCGTCCTCGTCACTTGACCATGGTTCAAAATGACGAAGTCCGTCACCAAAAGCCCTTGAGCAGCCGAATAGGGCGACGTCAATATTCACTCACTGAATCAATGAAGGTTGAATGGTTTTTTCTGAGAAAGTATTAACTGTTTAATTTTATGAGTAAAAGGTACGGTGAGAAAAGAAACATTAAACGAGAAAAAGAATTTTGATTAGAATATAATTTAATTATTCTTGCACATATATGTATATATATGTTTACATACAACTTCCAATTTATCCCCAAACCCGCTTTCCATGCGCTTGAACCTTTTATGATTGATAGATAATTTATTAAACAAGATTATGGTAAAACAATTGGTTAAAACGATCGTGAAATTTGAAGAAGACATTTCAGATGGTTCATGTCTACTCCTTGTGATCAAGCGTATTTGTATGTGAATTTCATCTAGATTTTCTGTTAAATATAAATGCATTTTTAATGAAAAAAAAACGAATAGAGTATGCGGAAAATTAAAGAAAAGATACAAATATCTATAAAACACAAATAAAAAAATCTATCTTCTGTTTGATAAGTTTTAGAAGAGAAACTATGGGAAACATGTTATATTTGTTTTTTGGATTCTTTGTTATTTTTTCGCTTGATACCTCTGTTGTTGAGGAGGACAACACCATCTTCACCACTTGACTGGCGCAAAATGATGCGGTCCGTCTCCAACGGCCCTCTTATATTTTTAAAGAGAAAATTAATAAATCATGAGTGATTTTTCTTTCTTTTTCCCCTTCAGTTATGTTCTTATATGCTTGCCATTACAGAAGTACCTCTCATTGACATGTTAAATAATATTTCTAATTATAAAAAAATAACGTGATAAAACACAATTGCATTTTAAAAAGCAAAATTCATACTTGAAAAAATAGTTCTCTGGAAACATCTAGAAAAAGAACACTTCAGATATACAATACGTTATAAATTTTATTATTTTATAAGTCTGAGTAATTTTGTTTTCCTATATGTTTGCTAAACGTATTTTTTTATTCGATTACTTAATTATCAGTATTACACAGTTATCTCGCAATTTTCAATTAGTGTTACTCAATTTTAGAAGTTCCAATTACGAAAAACGCAGATAATAGTTTATTCTGTCACACTCATTGTTGATTCAATCTATCCTTACTGAAGTATCGCCAAAATACGTTTTCACTTCCAATAAACAACATGAGTGGCTTTTCTTTGGCGACGCCTTCGAAAGAGAAAGCTCTCTTTCGGACAAAGACGTTGATTTGGAATCCCTTACAGTTTCTTTTAGTTCAATGTATTTATTTTTATTTAAAAAAAAATTAGATTCTCACAATTATTTTTTTAAAAAAATCTTTACATTATTATAAATAGATAAGATTTAAATAATTACATGCAGTTTATCAATTGACAAAAACAAAAAAAACGTTAACGTTAACGTGATAATTATACTTAAATATGATACATTTAAGCCGCTTAACCTTCAAAATCCCCGACACATCTAGTTTGCATTCCAGTAATAAATGTTACATTTTGAATAACGTAATGTTAAAATATTTATTGATATCAAAAGAAATTTCTCTCTACATTTCAATCTTTTCCCACCATCTTTATTACACTTGTTATTGAAAGACAGTCAATCGGATGCAGAGATTTCTTCGCTTTTGGCTCACATGATAAATACGAAAAAAAGTGAAGGATTTATTTTGAAAACACATTAATAATTCTCGTGTCAAAGAATAAAATAGTACTTTCAATTTCACAACCGCAGAAAAAGGAAAACAAGATTGATATTGTCGAACAAGAAAGGGACACACAAAAAAAGAGAGAAAGAAATGTATTTTGAAAAGAAAAAAAACTTTCCCCCCAAAAAAATCACATAATGTACAAAACAAGTTAACCACATTCTGAAATAAAAATAGGGGGGAGGGTGGGGATGGAAAGCGCACAGAGAAAAATGCGTGCTTTGGCAAGTGACGTCAGCTCACTTCCGGCGTTATACCGGAAGTTCACCCAACAAAACTGACAACACATTAAAAAAAAACAGAAAAAAATGGGAGATAGTATTTTCGTGCCCATTCAAAAAGCGAATAAAAATGCGAAAAAGTGTACAGGGGGTTGCAGAGAGCTCGATCGTGTTCATTTTTTCTTCCCTTTCTATTGTACGATTGCAAAGTTCGCGGAGCTTTTTAATAAGTCGCAGAAAGAAATGGAGGGAAGTGAGGGAAAATTTTAATTCCTCTTTTGCAGCAGAGAGGTTCTTTTAGAAAGAGATTGATTGACATATCGGTCCCGATTTGAAAGGGTTCCCCCCCCCTTTTGTTGTTTATCTTCGGTTGGGGGAAGGAGAGAAACCCCTCTCTTCTTATTTCGATGTTTTTTTGTCGCAATTTCGGTTTTGGATGAGGGTTGTCAAACCACGGAGTGTTGAGAGAACGTGTAAAAATGCGATTTATCATTCCGATAATAAATTACGCTTGTGGTAAGAGTTCTGTGGATGATAGAAGCGATTCTTCCTTCCATTTCTCAAGGATTTTTGGACTTTATTGTCCTTTGCTTGAGAATTTAGTCGGAGAGAGAGAGAGAGAGAGAGAGAGAGAGAAGGGTGGTTCCAATAAGTAACTGCGCGAGGGGAGTGGAGCATTTTTAAGACGGAAGACCGCATTCTGGAAAGTTGTGTTTAATACATTACAATTTTCGCACTACTATACCCAGCACTTTTTTACTTGACCTTTTTTTACACTTTATTGAAATAGTATGGCCAAGAAAACCAACCTTTTTTCCCCCCTTCGTCTTGATTCCTTTTAACACGATTTTTCTGCAAAGAGAAATTCACCCATTCATTCTTAGTTTAATTTTTGACTGCTTTCAGAATAATTTAAGTCCGGGACATCATCTAAATAAATGTTTGTCTACAAAAAAGTAATGTAAAAATAAAAAACATAATGATGGATGGTTGTGCTTTCGCATTTTTTAAAGAATTTTATAGTAACTTTTGTTTACATTAACCCCTTCAGGACCGGCGAAAAGAGAAAGAAACGTTTCCCCATGCCCGGACGTTCCGAGAGTATACGCACTCATGGGACCGGGCGAATTTCATTGCTAAGCCTAACTTCATTTAAAAATTCTTATAAAATCTCTAAAGCAATCAAATACACTAAAGTTGACAATTTAATATCAGTGATTATATTCGAATACACAGTAAAAAATTTTTCGCTATATTTCAAAAACAAAAAAAATTTGAGAATTTTATAGAAAATGTTTTCATTTCAATAAAAAAAAAGTACTCTTTTCACTCTTTTCTCCATGATGATTAAAATAAAATAGTCGCAAAACTTACAAAATACTATCTGGCAAATCCCAAACGTTAAATTTACTCACACAAAATTCTTGTGGCTTGAACTGATACAAATATTTTTAGCAACAGCTATAATATATCTTTTTTTTTAACTTTTAATTAATGCTTATAGCTTTCTTAGTATCACATTAGTATTATGTTTTCTGTTCTTATGGTTATGACAACTTTGGTTGCAATAACAGCAACAAAAAAAAATCTTTTGTTCTTACTGAATTAAAAATGAATCAGTAAAAACAAACGATTCTTTTTCCTTGAAAATGAGTCATTGAGTTTGTTCTATGAATATCTACTATATTGAAACATTTTTGAGAATAAAAATCATTGTTGTGTAACACTAAACAAAATAAAATTAAAAAATAAATAATGAAACTATTATGAATATGTCTGGTGGCCAGTAAATTAATCAACTTTTGATCTTTTCCCAACTTACAAGGGACTAAGGAAATTCATTTCGAGACGAGACTTTGTGCAATAGCAGTACTCCTTTAGGGTGTTCAACCCCAAAGTAATTCCACTGAATGGGCAGTCAATTCGGAGAAAATAGCCTTCAAAATTCATGCTTAGCTTTTATACAATTAAGTTTGAGTTTTTTCCAATGGCACAGCAGCGTGGTCGGTAAAGTAGCTGTTTACCGTGCGATAGGTTTCGATTCGAGTCACGCGATCGATGATTTTTAATTTTTAATTCAGTTAATTATTTTTACAATTAAATAAATTTACTCTTAAAAAGACATTAAATATTTTATATGATTAGAAAATAATTACATTAATAATATATAATATAAGATATATATTTTTATTATATTAATAAAATAAGTTGTTACAAATAATTATTATAATATATTTTATGTATTATTATAATTTTGTATATAACATTTCATTTATAATATATTGTACTTCATATTATATAAAACTACTTGTAATTAGTTTTTTTATAAAATATAATTGAATATTTATTATAAAATATTTTTATAAATATTATTTATTTATATATATATATATATATATATAAATTATATTTTATTATGCCATGTATTTCTTTCATTTTATGTTACTATATATATCTATACAAATAAATAAAATTGAAGTGTCTGTTTGTAATTTCAAATTAGCAGCTTTTTACTTAATGCACTAAAAGTATATACGGTACTCATAACAAAAAACCAATTTTTAAAATTTTTGTCTGTCTGTCTGTCTGTTTGTTCCGGCTAATCTCGGAAACGGCTGGTGCGATTTTAAAAATTCTTTCACTAATGGAAAGCTACATTAACGGGGAGTAACATAGGCTATATTTTATTCCCGTATTCTTACGGGAACGGGAACTATACGGGTGAACGTGAAACTGAATGCCAAGATGAACGCCAAATTGAACGCCAAGCTGAGCTAATGAAGTCGTTGTTTTGTTTACTGGCGACCCATGGCCTTCATGAGACATAATAGTGTTACGCGCACATGATAATACGCTGACACGTGCCGTAATTTTTTTTTTGGATAGTTATCTCACTGTTCAGTTAAGTAGAGCATCGGCTGTTTCGGATGCACTTTTAAAAATAATAAATCAAGGCTTCATAAGCAAAAAGCAATGCAAGAAACAAAAAATTGATAAGTTTTACGGTTAGTTTTAATCCTTTCTTTTTTTTTTTTTTTACATTTTTAGTCACATTTAAACAATAGTTATTATAATCCCAATCTATATCTATACAAATAAATAAAATTGAAGTGTCTGTTTGTAATTTCAAATTAGCATCAATTGTTTGCGGGGGTTTAAGGGGCGTTAGAAATTCCGATTTTTAAGTTATTAGACGTACAGTCTTGAAACTTAGTAAGTACAGTCCTCTCATAGGGTAGAGATACGCTACAAAATGGGTTTCGTGAAAATTGCCCTCAAGTGGCGTTGCGGGACTTAAGGGGCGTTATAGATAATTATTTCCATTTTTAAACTATTAGACGCACAGTCTTTATATTTGATAAGTAGATTTCTTTTATAGAGTAGAGATCAGCTATAAGAAGGTTTTGTGAAAACAGACCTCTAAATGGCGTTGCGGGGGATTTAGTGGCGTACTAGATAAATATTTTCGTTTTTAAACTACTTCACCTCCCTGCTTGAAAATTGGTAGGAATGTTTCTTTCATGGAGTAAATATCCGCTACAAAACAGGTTTGGGAAAAATTGACCCCCAAGGGGTGTTGCGGGGTGTTAAAGGCAGATATAAATAATTATTTCTATTTTTAAACTATTAGACGCACAGTTTGAAATTTGGTAAGCAGTTTCCTCTCATAGGATAGAGATACACTACAAAATGTGTTTTGTGAAAATCGACCCCTAGGCCGCGTGGCGGGGGTTCAAGGGGTGTTATTGATAAATTTTTATTTATTGGACGCACAGTCTTCAAATTTTGCTAAGCAGATTCCTTTCATAGTGTGCAATTCCCCTACAAAATTGGTTTTGTGAAAACAGATCCAGAAGTGGCGTTATAGATAAATATCCCCATTTTTAAACTATTAGACGTACAGTCATGAAATTTGATAAGCAGATTCCTTTCAAGTAGAGAACCGCTACAAAATGGGTTTCGCGAATATGAACTACTAAGTTTAATTTCGGGAGATTAAGAGGCGTAATTGATAAATATTTCCATTTTAAACTATTTGATCATCCTGCTTGAAAATTGGTAGGCATGTTCCTTTCATGGAATAGAGTTCCTCTAACAAAGAGTAAAACGAAAATTGACCCCCCAAGGAGGGTTGCGAGGGGTCAAGAGGAGTTACAGAAAAAAATTCCTGTTTTTAATTGTTAGACCCATATACTTGAAATTTGTTAAGCATGTTTCTTTTGTTGAATAGGGATCCACTAAGAATGTATTTTAAGCAAATCAAGTTGTGGGGGGGGGGTGCAGGGGGTTACTGGGACGTATTGACGAAAAAAATTACTTTTTTCGAGCTACAAGAACTATAATAATGAAATTTGGTTTGCATTTTTCTTTTGTTGAGTTGAAATCCGCTAAGAGCGGTTATTTTGGAAAACGGCTCTCAACGGGATTACGGGGATATTGATAGTAAAACTTTTGTTTTTTTTCTGATAGATTTAGACTTGAAATTTGGCTTGCATGTTCAATTTATGGAGTAGAGATCCACTGAAAATTGGTTTTGCGGGAATCCACTTGGTTTTTGGGTTACGAAAGAGCAAACATCATTCTATGCTTCAATTTTAGAGATTTTTAGAAAACACAAATTAGATGAGTTCTGCCCCTTTTTTTTATCAACAGGCGACAGTTATAGGTATAAGTATATATTTCAATACAATCGAATTCTTAATGCAGGACTTAGATGTGAATAATTTATACATATATATAAGCAGTACAAATTTATAAAACATCATGAAATTCCCAGCGAAGCGGGCGGGTAACAGCTAGTATATATATATATTTTAAATATATATTTTAATTTATATATATATTTATTAATAGTTATATTTATAAAATATATAAATATATTCGAATTAATAATACTCGAATTTGTTTTTAGATTAAAACGCATGGAGTAAAAAATGAATGTACTCTATTTTTGTGTACAGATATAATATTTATCTTAAAAATAAATATGCGTTATAATGAAATGGATAGCATATATAAATTTAGAATTCTTTTAACACTAATGTGTGTGACATTTAGAAACAGCGAAAAGGAACATGAAGACTCCCCAATTATATTTTATTCTAAGTGACTGACTGCTCGATTAACAACGTAGCTGCACGATGGCTATTGGCGACGGACCTCAGTATTTTGGACCACGTTCAAGGTCGCCACACAACCTAACAGCTTCTCTCCGTACTTTCACATCATATGAACGAGAGGACTTGGAGCCTCGACATAAAAAAAAGCGCGCAATTACGACCTCGTCCAGTGACGACTGACGCAAGCGTGAGGAATCGCGCGGTTATGAATCAGCCAAGGTGCCTCATTCCTAGTACTCTTCGGAGGGCAATCAGGACTTGAACACGCAGCTTGACTTGACTGTCGCCGATTGCGACCCTAATCGCGAGGTTCAGCAAAAATTGTGAACAATATTTAACGATTCAAGGCAGAGTGCTTTTCTCAAATAACCACACACGCATGTTTTGACTGGACAAAACGGTTCTTAAAAACCAGTTTCCGAGAAGTCTGCTTGTACTGCAAATAGGACCAGAGAATGATGGATACAAAAGAGTTAGCCAAGGACTAGAGTTCTTTTTAATAACCAAAATAACTCTATATATGTATAAGTGAGTGAGTGAATATTAACGTCGTACTGATTAGCAACACGAGGGCTTTTGGCGACGGCCCGCGGAATTTTGAACCATGGTCAAGTGACGCGGACGACACCTGAGCTGGTACCCCCTCTCCTAACTGCCACACCACACCAATGGGAGGACGTTTGAGCTCTCGACAGATTTAACGTGCATCGCGCCCCTACACGGCGGCGGGTCTTTAGTGGTACTAGGATCGAACTCATGACACGCTAGCCATGATCCGATGCCTAGACCACTCGGCCACCGCGGCCCTATATATGTATAAAACTACATTGCAAGTAACATTGCTACAAGTAACCAGTTAGCTTTGTTACATGAAAAGTGTACTGCATTACATTTAAGATATTTTGTAAGGGATTTTAGCATACCAAAGAAAAACCTGAATGTTATAGAATATAACATAAATTTATTTTTTCCCTTTGAAGTAAATGAATGAAAGCAGAATCTTCGGCAAGACGCAAACTCAAGGGCCTCGCTGGCTACGCAATTGAGCAAAATCAAAAAAAGCCCAAGTCGAAATGGCAGGAATTCAAATGAAAAAAGGCTCCTAATTATAAGATATGCGTCAGTTAACAATGACTCCTCCCCCTCAGTGAATGCTTTTACATCAGATTCAAAAGGCACGTGTTTCAACACACCTGAAAAATCAAGAAAAGGACGAAAACTATTCTATTTAATGTAATTCAATTTTGAGGGAATTTTGGAACTTTTAATCCGGATCCTGCGGGACATGAAGACAAAAGTTATGGCGACGAATAAAAAAGTTAGAGAACGAGAGTGTGCTTTAAAGCAGAGATGTGATCCTTTTAAAAGTCACTGGTCATAGCTACTGTTTGACTTTGAGCACGTGAAAAAGCACGTGAGTAACCCTTTTCAGCATTTCCAATCATTTTTCGGAAATTTATTCATATATTTGTATTTGCCTTCAATTTTTCTGTAGGATCTTTTGATTGAAACTATTACTATTGAAATAGGCGAGTAGTAATGATCGCGAATCGGTAACTGGCCAGTTGCATAACGTACCCCCTCTGGCGGGTCCCAAGCCTGATTGATGTGCAGAAGTATGGTTTGGGCCCCAAAATATTTTGCGGAGAGGGCCCTGGTATTCGCCATTACGCTACTCTAACGAATTGCTCTGAGTCGAGGAGTGCATTCCAATTCTAAATGTCTCTTAAGGCTTCGCTGGGTAGAGGGGCTGATGCACGTCGAAGCACAGAGCCCTCACCTTCACGTGGTGAGGAAGTCTGGAGAATGAAATGGTAATTCAGGAATAGTTTTAGTTATTGGACTGTGATTCGCACAATTACGAGGTTCTTTGCCAATAACACTTGTGCAGTTTCCGAGCACGTCGCTAACATGCCATCATTTAACTGATCCCCCCCTTTTTTTTTGCCTCTTAATGAATTTTAAAAATCTTAAAACATCTGAAAAGAAAATTAAAAAAAAAAAGTTCATAAAGTAAGCATGAAAAAGTTATTAATGTACCGCGTGAGGAGAAAATTATACATATTTTTTTATCACTTTCGCATCATATTTGGAACTATAAAAGTGAAAATTTAACATTATTTTTCATTACCTTCGAACATCCTAAAACCACTAATTTTCTCATTATGAGCTTCCATTTAACCCTTGTTAATCTGAAATATTCAAGAGATGTGAAAACTTGTTGAATAAAATATTGTCACAAAGTATAGTTTGGTACTATCCAAAATAGAAAATTAGAATGAGTTTTTAAAAAAAATTAAAATCTCAATATATTTTTTACTTTTAATCTCAATAGTTTATTTCTTTACATCACAAAAAACTATATAATCTTATAAAAATTAACTGTTCAAAATTTTTTTCCAATAAAATTATTTTTCATCCGATGAATAATATAATGGCAGTAGCAAATATTTTTATTCTAAATTATTTCAAATATGTTCAAAAGTATGAGTAAACACAAAAATACACTGTCGAGTCAAACCATTATGAGCACCTACTTAATAGCACGTTGCACTATTTTTGGCCTGCAAAAAAACCGCAACTCACCTTGGCATAGATGCTATAAGTTCTTGGTAGAAGATTGGAGACAAATTTGCAAGATATCAGTAGTGGTCATAAGTCAGAGATATTTCGACATAAGGGTAATCTTTGAGCTGCTTTTCTAATAAAACGCAGATTTACTCTCTTGGATTAAGATCTGGTGACCGTAGCCAGAACATTAGCACAGATTTATATTATGCTCTTCAAACCACTTCAACATAATTTGAGGCTTGGGATATAGGGCGTTCACCTGCTGGTAGACTCCTTTTTTTGGTTGAGACTCAATGTAAAGGTGCAGCTGATCCACAGTGCTTCTCCACAGCTTTCTCATAATCTGTGTTCTACTACAATTAAATTTCCCAGAGATATCTATGAAAACATCCATCAAAACATAATACACGCTCACCTGCCTACCTATAACCTGCTGTACATGGAGAGAGCTACTGTTCGCTTGGAAGAGGGTGCACCCTGACACGACCATCGATGTGATGAATGATTCATCCTATCAGACAATTCTCTTCCACTTATCCATCTTCCAATCTCGATGTTACTGGGCCCTTTGTAGGTGTCGTTATTTCTCAACGCTTGGTCAACAGAGACACACGAGTGGGACGTTGGCTGTGCTGTCTCATGCCCAACAGTGTATTTAAAATGCTAAGGTGTCAGCCGTGGGGCAATTCATACTAAAGAAAAGCTAAACTCATCAGAGCATCAATTCACCATTTTATTCGAGAGAAATCTATCTACTACATTCTTTTGGCTCCTTGCCAAAGACAAGATACTAAGCAGCTCATTTAAGCCATTACATCATTACGTCACCAATGGGTAATATAATAAATTCACCAGTGAGCCCTGACACCTTCCCCGAGAGTCATATTAGATCCAGATCAAATATGGCTGAAACAAACAAGGTCACACATTACACCCACACAAAAACACTGCTTAAGCACTATCTTAAATTATACACTACATAAAAACAACACATTAAATTTTACACAAATGCTCTTAGCAATCATCTAAAATAAAGCAAAGAAATGTTTAAAGTTCAATTATTCTTAAATCTTCTAAAGTTCTTATTTAACTACGGTTTACACTTACAGTCTGGATAATCTGCATTAATTAGTTTGATCCTTTTATGTGACTTGCTTCAATTTCATGGCGTTGGATTGCAAAGCCACCGCTGTAATCTCGGACATTGGATGCAGCATAGTAGAAACACTAGGGATTATGATCGGTTAAATGGAATATCTTTGCTCCGCACAGTAAAAGTTCAAATCTTTTCCAGGCCAAATAATAGCATACTTCCCTCTCAATTGTGAGCCACTTTGTGGCTTGGGTCAGTTTCTGGCTCCCAGCTATAGGATGAATGTTGTCTTCATCCAAATGACCTAGACAACATCAAACCGCCGTCTGAGATGCATCGTATGCAAGTAGTACAGTTTATCTATGTCTGGGACTTGCAATTCTGTAATTCCACAAAGTGCTGCCTCTATCCTTGAAAGCATTTTCAGCCTCTTTGCTCCATGGAATCTCATTAGGGACTTCCTTTACCATTGAGCTCCATCAGTAGTAGAGCAATTTTGTAAGTTTGGAATATACTGTCTATAAAATTTATAATCTATTACACTTCTCAGTTGCTTCTTGGTCGTTGGTGCCTCTGGTTCTAGATCAGCTTTTATTCTTTCTTTATCCGGTGGTCATCTACCTGAACCAGCCCAGCATATCCTAAAGTATTTAACTTGTCGTCTTGCAAACTCACACTTTCTAAGTCACTGAAATTCAAAATGCTCTCCAATCTTTGAAAACTTCTTCCAGATAGTCTAAATGTTCTTCCCATGTAACTCCAGAATACGGTTAAATCGTCGATATACGCGTATGCAAAGCCAGATATAGTTTGGACCACTTTAGACATAGCTCTTTGGTAGGTTGCAGCAGCGTTTCTTAGCCAAATAGTAATACATTCCACTGTACTGTCCTCGATGAGTACCGGAACGGTAAATGTTTGCTGCTGCTCTTCCATTGGTATAATATCCTTTCAACATATCTAGAACAATGTCATTTTCTTCCCTACTAAATTCAACATCATATTCTGCATTGGATATGCATTGGTACAGTAAGAGCATTCAAACTTCTGAAATCTATGCATAACCTAAGTGTTCCATCTTTTTATGAACACATACTACTGGGTGTGCTATTTCACTTACAACAGAGTTCAATCAGACCTAAACTCCTGACAATTCCTACTTGCGTCTATCTATTGCGTCTACTTTCCTCTTTAAGTTTTCCGGTATCTTATAAGTTTTGGGTTTCATCGTCTCCTCCTCAGCCTTCAGTTTTATCGTGTTCACCAACTTTAGCTCTTTTATTTTTGAAAACAACCTTCTGTGTCGATGTAAAAGATCTTTTAGTTGATTTTGTTAGCTTCTTGATAAGTAATCAACTTCACTCTGTCAATCTTCATGTTCTTCTCAGCAGGAACTTCCAACTGGCGTTTCATATATCTCACCAGAATTCATCATCGATATCATAACCAAACCAACCGTTTGAACTCTCGCTGTATTCTCTAATCTTGTTAACATGCAGTAATCTTAAGTTACAGCTGGTATCCACCAAATACTATAGATTTGCTTTACTCTTTAACAACTTTAACGGACCTGTCCATCTAGAATATAGTTTATTCGTTGAATCAGATTATCAAAACAAGCACTTGATCTCTGGTGCAAATTCTCGATGTTTCTTTTTGCCTGTTATAATACTTAGCGTAGTTACCTTATTTGCTGCCTCCTTGTTAACTTTGCCTCATGATGCTTCTTTTCCTTTAATTTTTCAAATAACTCTACTGTCCTTCATGATAGAGGTAATAACGTGTTTCCAGTCCAAATTGGCTTTATTATAGACGGACCTTTCGGCTCCTTCCATACATTAGCAGAAAGGTGGGTACACCAGTAGTTGCATTTGGGGACTTCCCGATATTATAGTAAAAACGGTATATGCCTATGTAACTTCTTCCTTCCTCTCTAATAAATGTGATGCAACATGTTCTTGTAGGAGTCTGGTTCCATCTCAACTAACCCGTTCCCTTCTGGATGGTATGGTGTCGAAAACGTGGGAGCTCTAAAATCTTTAAAAACTCTTCGTTAAACTTGCAGTAAAATTTGTCGCATTTCCGACGTCCACTTCTGGAATACCTGTTCTGCGAATATTTCAAGCAGTGCTTCATGTACTCTTAGCCGTTGGTAACGGGCAGGACTGCTTCCGCCCATCTAGAATGCTGATCCATCAAACAAAGTATACATCTATGTCCTAATGACGATACTGGATCTACAGGACCAATTAGATCAGCGTTTACCACTTGGAATGGCAATTCAAGGACTGAGACACAGGGTGTTATTAGATTTTGTCAGCCAGACAATTCTTTTCTGCACTGACATGGCAACCAGAACTGTGTCTTAATCTCCTTCTGTTCCTGGCCAATAAAATGAAAGCAGTTCTCTGGATTGTTTTGGGCTCTGGGCTCCGAACACTGATTCGTGTGCAATTTCTATTATCTTCCTCTTCTATTTCGGGAATCTTTAAGCTGTTTATCCTATTTCCGCACAACAATCTTCATGGTACTAGGATATCGTTTTCTATCACATATCCTCCTTTTTCATGTAAAATTCCATGCTTCTTGAAAGTATCACTAGCTCTTTGCTGTTTCTTGAATTTCTCAGTGTTATTTTATTCTCATCTGTATTCTGTTATTGTTGTCTCCTGTTCTTCCTCCTCTGATATTTTACTTTCATTAACAATTTTTGGGGAATCTGATCTTGGTTTACGGCGGCTGTAAATCTGGGATTGTATATTCTCTCTTGTTCTAATATTCATAAGTTTCAGTATCTAATAATATCAGCGGTCAGTCTGTCCACAGTTGCCACCACCGTTTTAATTACCGGCGTAATATGCCGTTCGTTACCAAACCAATGTCCTTCTTTTAGTTCAGCCTTTAAACAATCACCAAATGCAGGTTTACCTTGTTATATCCTTTGTAATCGAGCTTCTTTCCCTACTACGCTGCTTTAAACCTGCTTGGCGCTAATTTGTACTGGATCGACTACAGCTTCATACTCCTACTCCACCATAAAGAGTTACAATATTTAGATCAGACATTTTTAAATGAATTGCGCTGCATTTCTTATTTTCCATTAAACCATTGAATCTCGCTGTGACTACTTTGCTTTCATCCTCAACTACTTTGACTTCTGTCACTTGCATGAATCACCTTCACCTCAACCTTAGCTTTACCCTCGGTCTTTTCTCTCCTCTTTCTTAACCACCTGAATCTCATAAAATGTCCTACTCGCCCTGGTGGAAACATGTAACTGGTTTTGGAAAATTTTCATATCATATCCCACTGCGATTGTTAGATTCTTGTCTATATCCTTCACTCAATGACATCTTCTATTGAACGTGCCAGGCTTTTCCCGATAGAATTTCTATACAGTTGAGACAAGTGGCTTTAGTGGCCTGATTATATTGCCTTGCGTTTTCTTAGTCACCTAACTTCTCAACGAGATCAGCTGTAACAATTCTACCCCAATCATCAATAAAATGTTGTTGTATATCCCTGGATACTTGTTCCTTCATCTGTTCTATTGACAAGTTGTTTCAATTGTCAAAATCATGTAGATATTTAGTCGAAATCCACTCATTAAAATAGTTCGCCAACTCAAGTCAAAATCTTCAAGTGTACTCGGTCAATTTACAATTACCTCTTAAATTTTATTTTACTGATACTTCTGGGCTCAATTTAAATCTTTTAATAACATACTTTTATGCTCATAGTCATTTGCCTTTACCTCAGGTTCCCTGGCAATCAAGTTAGCCATTTCTAAGCGGCAATAGTCAACAAGATTCGTAGCCAGTCTTCTTCTTTAATATGAACTCTTCGTGCTTGTCTTTCAAACAGAGATTAAACTTATATCACCTTCTTTGGGGTCAAAGTACGCATTGAATTTTTGCAATCCAACTGGTACGTGTTCTTGTATTCCTTCATTCTGAGATTCCATCTCTCTCCACGACAATTATTCCTTATCAGGCTTCTATCCTCCCAGCTTTTCCTAATTCATATTCTCTTGACCTTATTTCATCTTCTCTTTCTTGACGCTTTATTTCATTTTCTCTTTCTTGGCACTTTATTGTACCTCTTTCACTTACTATTCTGTTGCGATAATTCTTTTTCCTTGAACGCCTCTTCTTCTCTTCTTGCTAATATCATATTTTTACATTAGAGCTCTCATTTCTTCCGTTACAGTTTCTCCTGAATTCTTCCTTAGGCACTTCAAATCTGCAGCTGGCTCTTCCTGGACGCCGTTTATCAACCGTTGGATATAGCTGGAGCTTTGTGTAG